>JAIZAY010001478.1:0-14752 GCA_029531755.1 Holothuria leucospilota | reverse complement strand
TGATGTGAAGGAAGTGATTAACTGGATTCCCACAGATGAGTCGTGAAATTCACTGCCTCTCACCATGACTGTTAATGACTGACGTTTTGGCTTTTTAATTTTAGCACTTTGCTGTTCATATGTGCATTTTATTTTCCCTCATAACTGGTTATTATTTGTACGTCACTACCCAAACGATTGATGCTCAAGTTACCTTGTTGATGCGGGCAGACAGAGCTGAAGGTAGTTTAAAAGCAGATGTCCGCCAGCTTCCGTGTGGTAAGTGTCCCACACAGTCCAGCAGCAGGTCGCAGGATGAAGAGAAGAATGAGGCTCAGTTGCCAGATGGGTTGTGGCTGCCATGTAGTACTCTAGAGGAACTGAAACTGCTGGATGCCAAACTGGAAGGTATACAGCAGCCTCAGGAAACACATGGTATGTTTTAACGTTCCTTTTTATTATCAGCAGTTGTCCCTCTCGCTACGAGGTGCTGTAGTTGTGAGAGTGATCACTTCCACCAGACCTGCCAATAGTTCTTGATTTTCAGGCACTGTGGACCCACCCCCAAAAATTGTACAAAGAATTTCCGTTGGTTGCACATAATTATTTACAACACATGGCCTTTGTGGACTTAGCAACTCATTAAATGACTCATGGATCAAATTTGTACCCATGTTATAGTGTCCACTACATGTTAACACTATTTGACGCAGGACCTTTAGTAGTGTAGAAATCTGGCATGCCCTCTAAATTTTCTCCAGGTCATGCAGGTTTACAGTACATATTGTAACAATTGTAGTGTTTACTTAACATTACGAGCTAGTGTGTATAATAGCACCACATCCAACTGACAGCTGTTTGTGCAGTGGATGTAGCTATGGTGGGCAGCGCTGGGCGACCATCCAGCACACGATAACTCCCTTGCCCGGACACTAGATGGAGTGCTCCCAGGCAAACACACATTCCCCTGCCCAATCCCCTTTGGGCCCCCCTACCGAGACCTAAAACTAAAACTAGCCAGAATTTACCCGCCTAACAGTAAAAGAAGGGAAGATATAAAAATTAATTGCTGAAAAATTGGGGTGATGCCATAAGGGGGGTGGGGTGAGGTTGCTTTCCTCATATCAAAACAATTACCCGGCACTTCAAATTTGGCTAAAAAGCTACATCAATCCTGGCTGTGTTGATATACAGCCTGGGTATGTACTGGCAAAATGTGTTTGATAAACCACTTGGGGACTTATTACACGGCTGTTGTTTGAGATTAACATTTACATCGAGGGCCTAACTTTTAACACTTGGAAAGTCATGGAATAAAAATAGGTCAGAATTTATTATTGGGAAGTAGTATAGTTATGAATACATTGGCATAAATCCCACCAAGGGAAGTTTCACTTTATATGAAAGTTTTGTGTTTATGGTTGTCGTAACAGTCTAACATACCATGCAAGCTCTAGCCTCGTCACAGCCTAACAATACCATGATCTGAAAGGTTTTGATTCAATTCAGCCATAAATGCAAACATCAATGCCTTCACAGTGTTCTGAAACGATTTTAAGGAATTAGCAATGGTTGTCCGAATCGGATACACATTGTAAAATTTGGTTTGTCCCTCTCCAAATAAGGTATTCCCCAAGTACAGCCATTTTTACAACCATGGAATTGATAATGCCCTGTTATCACCAAAGTGGCTTTCACTTTTAGACAACCCCCCCCCCCCCCAAAAACAAAAACAGATATCTACCTGTATAGTAAGTGCTGTCTCTTGGCATGCACTTCGTACATTGTGGACATAGTTAATGTGTATGATGTTTTGCTTGGCGGGTTAATAAATTAGAACATCTCTGGATAAAAGGCACTGTGTGTCTGCAACAGTCAGCACTACGACTTTGTACTGTAGCTTTCAACGAACAGGAATTCTGCTGTCTCTGTGTACAGTAGCAGTCTAGTGGCCTACTAGTGGAGTTTGTAGAGGCACTATTTTGGCTTTGATAGTGCTTGTACCACATTTTGGTAAAGTGGACTGTGGTGGGAAGTTGTGGTGAACTTTCGTGATCACCGTCACTTTTTGCTGCAAATCTTTTGATGGCCAATTTTTTAAAGTTCCGTGCTTGCTCAATTCATCGAGCTGCTTAAAAAAAATTGGTGTAAACCATCACTTTCCTCAAAAGATTTTTGTTGTCCCCAACAGACAACCTTACCAACCGAATGATTTTGCAAAATCTGGTAGTCCCTGCATAGAATTTCTGATTGTCTCGGGCAAAACAAGACCAGGGTCCACTCTCTATAAAACCCTTTACGAAAATTTGAACACTTGATTCATGCACTTGAAGCGTGGCGCTAGTTCAAATTTCAGAATTGCTTGCATTATATACTCACAAAGCTTGAGCTTACTCACTGTGAGAGGGTTTGGCATTTTCAGTGTTTGCTATTTTCCGAAGACATGACAAACCTAAATTTTACAATATAGCCTACAGAATTTGTAATTTTTCCTGATTGAAAATCTGATACATATTATTTAAATGTGCAACCATTTTGCATATAGTTAAGCCCCTTCCACACTATGCGACACAACTTACTGTGACAAGACTGTGTAGTCCCAGTGTGTGTCTGACGACTAACTAGTTTTGAGAGCATGTATCATTTGCCCTTCTTGCAATTTACAGTACGTGGGATCCTCTGTAAAACTTCGCGCTTGGTTAAACCAGCACAAGTCCTCCTTGCATTGTTTTTTTATTAACCTGGTACTCAGGCAGCGGCAATGATTGCTGGTTTTGTATGGGAAACAACACCTTTCAATTCATTCCCCAAACGAATTCAATTTCACTATTTTAGATGTCCTTGACAGCGAACAGAACCTATGAGATAAATGAAACAAGCTGGATTTGGAGGCTTGACACTGTCTTTCCAAAAGGCCTTCCCATCAATGATGGGTTTTATGTCCAAGTTCTCAAATCTCTTGTTAATTCCAGATAGCCATTGTGTTATTGTTACGCTTCATTTGTAATCGCTTTCAGCTCTCTCACTTTTAAGGTTCCTTCTTTTCCTTACTGCTATTACTTTATCTTGGGGGTGTGTGTTTTCGGAAATGTTCTATGGTTCCATGTGTTGTTCAGCTTGCCTTTTCCTCAGTTCCGAAACTGATGAAGGACCCTGTGTGCAGTGTCCGCAATAGCTGGTAGATGCATAGCAAAATGCTCCTCAAATGAGTGTGGACTGCTACGACAATTTCTGAAATGAATAGCATATTTTGGTGTGTACACAAATCAATTGCCGGTGATGCTCACAGAATTTTGTGGGTCATTGATCGCAATCAACTTGCCCCCTAACACCAGAAATTGTTACAAAACTTTTGACAATCTGATGCGGACTCTGCCTGTGTGGTCCAAAAATTATAAGTTTGCTACACGACGTGTAACAACTAACAATTGCTTTACTCAAAAATGTTAGATTAAAATCTGATGATAAAAACAAAAACATGTTTCATCATTTGAATATATTTGTCCTCAATATCTCCAGCTATACCACTGCAAAGAATAGAGTTTTTCAGTAGCATGCAAAAAATGAACACTCCATGTGGATATTTTAAAAATTCCTGCTTTTGATGCTGTATCAGCAATATTCCTAACCATGTTTTTGTTTTTCTGTTTTTTTTACTCTTCCCACAAGATGTGTGCAAAAGGTACTGGTTAAGGCAAATTGTGTCCAGTGAACGTAGCCTTGATAAAGACATTGAGTTTTTAAAAAGGATATGGCCATTTGCAATAAGTTTTAATTTTTATACAATGTTTTTTAATTCCTTCAGCTTACACTGCTGAGGGCTACTGGTGGTCGTGATCTTACGAGATGTTTGTGAATAGAGAACCATGAAGACAGTCTTTACCAATGCTGTTGAAGTATCAGTTTGAAAACCTGACGGGGCAGTGAGGACAAAGGCAATCATTTGAATGGCACTTGCTTCAAAAGCCCCATCATTGAAAGTAAGTTTTTGTTTGAATTGAGGTTGTTCCCACAAATTGTTTTTGATTGTGCCCACGGACTTCTTATATATATAGACATAAGCATATTGCACTAATGTCCTTTGCCGTAAATTGTCGCCACCGAGGAGGGAGGGGTACGTACACGAGTAGGCTTACCAATATTGTTGCCTGCTATAGCTGTGTGTGTAAAAGTTTGGACTTGCTCAAGTGGCTGGGTATTGACAGATTGTGTGAGAAACTTGTAATATTTTCAAAAGAATGCAAGCTCAAGTCAAATTCAAGAAAGAGAATGAAGGTCTGTGACAGGGCTTTAGCCAGCATGGTGAGATCAGGGAGTCCAAACAGTTAATTCTAGTGAAGTTTGTGTATTAAAATGTATTATACATGTGAGGCAATGCAAAATTTTGGGAGTCCAAATGACTCCAAGACTGCTCTCTGGCTTAAGCCTTGAGACTATAGTTCTTCCATTCATGTTTATATTTTGTGTAAAACATTGCAGATTCATTGTCAAATTGGGTAAACAGTGGCAACCCGGCCGCCATTTTGGTAAGCCTAAATTTGTTCGAACAGTGGCGACTGTATTGGGCATGTTATCCTCTGTCTATGTACATAGGAAGTCTGTAATTGTGCCATAAAAGGGATGCAGACATGTAACCAAACAATTGCTTTACTCAAAAATGTTAGATTAAAATCTCTGATAGCAAAAAAAAAAAAAAACATGTTATATCATTTGAATATGTGTTTTCAAATTGTCCAGGATGCACACTCCAACATGTAATAAAGAGTTTTCAGTAGCCATGCACAAATTATCATGTTGAACTTTTCACAGTATCCTTAATTTCTTTTGTTAGTACTTAAACAAATTACATGTTCACTTCTATAATATTAGTGTATATTTTTGTTCTTTATTTTAAGACCAATTTTTTATGAAGTTAATAGCTACATCAAAAAATTAACCCATTGGGGGATATCCAACCATACAACTGTTTGTGGTAATGTTGATTAACAAAGAAAGGTATAACATCCACTTATCATGTGTCCCCCATTTCTATGTGGAGCAAATTTGCATGTGTCATAGCATGTTTTATTTACAGTATGATAATAGTTTGACTGCAGTGTTGCCAAAAAATGAAATTGACGTCCACTTATGAAATTTTCAATATTTTATGGATTTTGATGCGGAATGGCAATTATTAAACTTAAATTCGTCCAGCCACCGTTATAGCATTTCCCTGTAATATTTGTTACTGTTCTGTCGGAATGCAACTGCATGATCTTGTTTTCCGTTGTTTCGACTATCTCTCCAAAGATGAGTTTAATGACAAACGATGCTTTCTTCATTACACATTCTCTAAGCCATTCAGCGGACCAGCGGCCACCTCAGGATGTGACTCTCTCTCAGAAATAAAGAGGAGGGAGATCATCCATTATTTGAATAGTTTCCACAGATCATCAGGGTGGACAAAAAATGCATGGCCGCAATCCGCCACCAGCTCAAGCCCAAGCAGTATGATTGAGGCAATCCTTCATCTTTTCTCTTGTAATTTGGATCATTTACTACTGCTATCCTGAGTTCTTGCAAAACTGTCAGATAGGCTGAGGTACAATTTTTAACTTGAATCTGGCTTCATATCAGTTTTCACATCGGCTATGAAAACTTCCATTATGGACTCCATGCAGAACATTGAAAGGAATTTATGCAATTATTATGTGTGTGTGTTGTGTGTTTGTGGAACAGAAAATGTTATTTTACTTTCCATACATGTACCATATTTTAGAGGAACAATGCTGTTTTTGCTGCAGTTCAAGCGTCACTGTATAATCTCCAGACGGTCACCAAAGTGTGTACATCAAAACAGCATATGTCCAGAAGGTTAATGGACATGTACCAACTTTGGTGTCCAGAGTACTGAGAAAATATTTTCCTTGGATCATTGGAATCAAAATTCATTTAGTTCTTTATATAAATGGTCACATACAGATTATATAGTTTAGCTGCATACATTTTTTTTTGCCTTCAGTAAGGAATTAAGAAATTTGGTATGATAGAAAGGCATTCAGAATTATAATAAATCTTGCAAGTTTTAGCCCAAGTGCAATTATGGCTTTACAAATGCTGTCCCTAATGCTCCATCAAAACAGAGGACTTGTGGAAATTCAATAAATCTTTTTGTGAAAAAATTCAGTAAAATGAAGCTGTTACAAAAAAACGTAACTTTCCTCTGTGGCATAAAAGTGCACCTAATGTCAAGAATTACAAGAATATATAGGTCAGAGGTTTTGGAAAAATTTTCTTTTTTTTTGTCGCAACTTTGTGTTTGTCCAATAGCTTGTTCCAATTGCTAAAGACTATAAAATCTTGATATATATTCACTTAGTTTGGATAGCCTATTGTGGGCAATAATCTGTAATGTCCTTCTTGTCACTTCACACTTACTGTACCTTCTTTTGTTTCCTTTTTGTGTTGAAGGTTAAAATGTTTTTATGGCCTGGAGGAGTTTTCCTGATTTTCTGTGGTACATGTTACACAGGGAGTGTTTTGTATAAGGCAAGGTCAGTGAGCCACCCTACAACAGTAAGATGGTGGGCGTACAGTTTGGTTTTTTTTTTTTACAGTTGCAAGTGGCTTTTGCCTTTTGGTAGAACAAACAAAAACAAAGACACTAATTTGAGTAGAACAAGAATGACATCACAACTTACTGCACAATCTTCTATTTTAAATTGAGTGACTACATTTCAACATTTGATATACCTCAGCTCATAACTGTCCTGTGAAGGTGGTAGTTGTTATAATGTAGGAAGTTCTGTAGGGTGTGGCAAAGGAACACGAATCCAAGAACAGAAACCAGGAGAATGGAGAACACTTATAACATCTATTCACAAAAAAAAAAAACAAAAAAACTCAATCAACCTCAAAAGACTGGCCAACGATAGAACGTGATACAAGGAATACTTACCAGAACCAACACCAATAGAATAGTAATATTAACATAACAACTTAAAGTATCCATTGTATTGCACACCTGGCTTCTTAGCCTAAGATATAACATCCGCCTTCTTCTCTTTTTTAAGTAATAAAAACCTTATAACTTAAAAAAGTTGAATACTGGAACTTAACTATATTAGAATAGCACTACTTTTAACCTTATAAAATCTGCTTTGACCTTTTTTCTAAATTTCTTGTCGTATTTATAACATAGGCGGCAGCCGAAATTAATTTCTTAATTACCTAATGCTACTGCCAACCATACTTATCATAGTTCATTAATTTTGTTGCTAACCATTGTGGTAACCGTCTGACCCGGGTAGACCTACGGACGGGGGTAGGCGACTTCGCCCCGAACCACTTGATTCACTTTCTATTCTAACCTACCCCCTCACCGGTTTCTTCTAACTCTCCAAATAACAGGAAACTGTCTTTGCTCACTTGATTTCCAATTGTTTGAAGATTGGCAATTGCTTGGGATCAGCTTGTCCTACGTGCCATTTACTGACCGTTCGCTTTGTGAGAGATCACCTTATCTGAAAGCTTTTGTCGTATCTTTATTGGGTCGCTGAATTTGGAATCTCCCTTCAACCCGGGGTGTGGTTTCTTTATCCGTACATAATTCCCAACATTAAACCTTACTACCTTAGTGTGTACTTTCTTGTCACAAAAATTCTTGTAGTAATCCTAAGTTCCCTTTACTTTATCTCTCACATAATACCTTGCCTTGATTAAATATCCGATCTACGGACATTGAGTTTTAGTTCGCATTTTTTTCATGACACATGTTAATAGTAATTTGACGGGGAACACCCTGTGGTAGCGTGTGGTGTTGCTTGGTATGCGGCTAAGTATTCTGTTATTGTCATTTTCCAAGGCTTACCAGTATTAATACATGTTTGGACCCAAGACTTCAATACACCATTGAATCTTTCCACTCCACCATTGCTTTGGGGGTGGTACAGTGAACATTTATGATGTTTAAAGGGGAATTTTCATGATCCCAGACAGTTCCAATTCTCCCAACTATGCATCTTCTAGCTCCTCCCATAACTGTATGAGGCTCTTCCTTGTGCAAGAATAAACCTGTTTTATTGCTTAAGGCTATGTCCTGGTGAGCACACAAGGCTAAAAAATGTAATAAAAGTACTCTCTCTGCCTTGTGTGGAATTGTGAGACTACTCTGCATCTTTCAAATTTTCAAACTTTGTGATTGTCCAATCAAAGAGCAGTCACCAACTGAGAATTTTTGATATACATACAACTAAAATGTACTTTGGCGGTGATGGACAGTCTCGTCTTTAATACCCACGAGAACTCAAGGAATTCTTCAAACTCTATGACTTTACAAATTGTTGTCCCATTATCTGTTACTACTTACTTTGTGCAAAGAAAACCCCTTAATCAAGACCTTGACCCAAGGACCAATTTTTTCCTGATACCTGGCGGATTGGGTAGGCGTTGCACAAGTGCCCTCCACTGTATTGCAACGATAGTGGGTTGAACCTGCGATAGTAATAGGCAGTGCTTGAATTATGTCTGCTTACCCAACAAATTGGACCCTTTATCAGTTGCCATAAAGTGTTTACCAAATGGCGGTTCTTTACCTTGGTATTTGACTAACTCCTCTGAAGCGAAGCCAATAATATCAATTTTCGTGCTGGGTGTAATGAAGAAAAGGTGTCGGTCCCTTGGAAGGAGGTACTAATGCCTGCTTGGAGAAAATACTTATCAAGATAAATATCTCTTTCCTAGAATTGTCACACCGGAACCTGTGTCTACTTGCATTGTAAATAGGTACTTGGTGTATTTAATACGCTCACAAGAACCATTTGGACGCTAGACGCTAGAATTATGTTGACTGAAACCGCAGCGCGCAAAAATTTCCTTCCAGTGTTAAAACCTGGATTTCGGCTCCTTTTCTCAGCTTCCGTTCTATGTAAGAGTGTCGCTAAAACTTTCCTTTGGAAACAAATTAACGTCACGTACTTGGTTATGTTTCTCTCCCGCTGTAGTGGACATTTAAGCTCCTTGTTGGTTTCCTTTAGTAGAACCGGCACAACTCTTGGCAAAATGTCCTATCTTTTTAATACAATTCCTACACTGTTCACCATTAGCTGGTCATGTAGGGTCGTTGGCTAAATGACGATACTGGAGTTGCAACGATAATCAGCGGTACGACCGTCTGAAAAATTACTAGAGTTAGTCTTGCACCCTAGCCGACGCGTTTTGTTGTAAAAATTAGCCTGATTTGCCCTGTCCCTGTTTGACTTTTGTAGAAAGGTAGCGTTCACCGGGTTTGAATAATTGTTCATACCGGTAGTTCCTGCAAATGTACTTGAATCCTTTAAAGCTGCCCTCTACTCTCTGGGCCAATTGTAATTGCTTTATCAAGTGTGTGGGGTCCAAATTTTCTTCAACGAGGAGTCTTTCACGTATTTTTCCTAGAATTATTCTTTGTCTATCAGCTGGTCTCGAATCATTTCATCATGTTTCTGTCCAAAATCACAGGACTTATTGGCCAATTCTCGTAAATTAGAATAATGAAACTGTTTTATCGACATCACCCTGGCCTTGAGCCTCTTTGTCTAAATGTGTATCGTTCTGAAAAAAAGTTCACCGTCTACGTGCAAATCTTTTTTCTCTAATCAATTCCATAGTAATAGTCGTTACTCATTCTTCCCTCCAGCCAGCCTGGTCCATCCTTCCCCGGCAAAGTTGAATAAATTCTTTGACCTTCACAACCCAAGCAATGTAACAATTACTGCTCGTTTCCAACCTGGGAGAAAATGTTCTCAACCCGTTAACAGTCCTCTAAATAAACTTCAAATGTCGTTTTTCCACTGCTCCCAAAGTATAGTGAGGCTCACCAGGCTAGCCAGAAATGGTGCGGGCTGCGATAAATTTATTGAAGCCATAATTCTTGTAAAATTTTCCACTTCCTACGCCATGTTATAATGTAGGAAAGTTCTGTAGGGTGTGGGCAAAGGAACACGAATCCAAGAACAAAAAACCAAGGGAGGAACGGAGAACACTTATAACATCTATTCACAACTCAATCAACTCAAAGACTGCAACGATAGAACGTGATACAAGGATACTTACAGAACCAACACAATAGAATAGTAATTAACATAACAACTTAAAGTATCCATTGTATTGCACACCTGGCTTCTTAGCCTAAGATATGTGAAGGTGGTAGTTGAACCATTTGAGTGCATATTTAAAGCTTTGTAACATATATTTTGAAATTTCAGGCCTTAGTTACACTTTGCGATTCCATACTTTCAACTGTAAGAGTTTCCTCATTTTGGCCAAAGCATTCC
This sequence comes from Holothuria leucospilota, assembly GCA_029531755.1. Taxonomy (NCBI): domain Eukaryota; kingdom Metazoa; phylum Echinodermata; class Holothuroidea; order Aspidochirotida; family Holothuriidae; genus Holothuria; species Holothuria leucospilota. The sequence continues at coordinate 4,481 of JAIZAY010001478.1, read as the reverse complement.
TTAAATCAGGCTTTAGTCTTTCACATGCAGTAGCTATCCGTCGGTACAATTACTATAGCTTGTCCAGTACACATTTCTTCAAATACCTTGATTCCTTCTCAAGGATATTTATTGATTCCTTGCCGAAGGCAGGCAAGGATTCTATGCGATGGTGATGGCGTATGTGTGTGTGTGCGTATGCGTGTATGTGTGTGTGTATGTGACGTTTAGCTTGTAAACATGATATCTCCAGTTAGCAATGACTGACACTTTTCATATTTGGTATATAGATTTTTCATATTGAGAGGAAGAACCCTATTGTTTTTGGTGGATGTCAAAGGTCATTTGAGGTCACCAGAGGTCAAAAACCGAAAACCTTGTAAACACGATATCTCAAGTTAGCAATGACCGACACTTTTCATATTTGGTATACAGATTTGCCATGTCAAGAGAAAGAACCCTATTGTTTTTGTTAGAGGTCATCTGAGGTCACCAGAGGTTAAACTATGAAAAACCTCGTAAACACGATATCTCAAGATAGCAAAGGCCGACACTTTCATATTTGGTACACAGATTTGTAATGTCAAGAGGAAGAAGCCTATTGTTTTTAGTAGAGGTCAAAGGTCATCTGAAGTCACCAGAGGTTAATCTGCGAAAACATTGTAAACAGGCCTTCATAAAACACGATATCTGCAAAGATAGCAAATGACCGACACCTTTTCATATTTTGGTATCTAAGAATTTTTCATGTTGAGAGAAAGAAACCCTATTGTGTCTTTGGTAGAGGTCAAAGGTCATCTTTATAGGTCCACCAGAGGTTAAACGGCGAAAACATCGTACACAAACCAGATATCTCAAGATAGCAAGCACAAATAGAAACGCCGACACTTTTCAATACTTGTATACAGTATTTTGGCATGTCAAGAGGAAGAAACCTAATTGTTTTTGGTGGAGGTTAAAGGTCATTTGGAGGCCACTGCAGGTTAAAAAACAGACAAGGCTCGTAATCAGAGCTATCTCAAGATAGGAATGAACTGGACACTTTTCATATTTGGTATATAGATTCATCATGATTTAGAGGACAACCCTACTATTTTTGATGAAGGTCAGAGGTCATTTGAGGTCACCTTAGGTAACAGGCTGAAAAAGCTCGTAAATCACATGTTATATCAAGATGGAGTGACCAAACACTTTTCATGTGTGCGTATCTATAGATATGTCATAATTGAGGTAGAAACGGACCCTATTGTTTTGGTGGAGGTCAAAGGTCATTTGTGGTCACCAGAGGTCAAGACCAAAAACCTTGAAATTGTCAAGATAGGAATAGCAGATATACGTATTTGTCATGTTTGAGAGGAAGTGAATGCTATTGTTTTTGGTAGAGGTCAACAGGGGTTCATCTGAGGTCACCAGAGGTTGAACTTACAGAAACGCCTCGCAAGTGGCTTGTAATCCACGATATCTCAGGATAGCAATGACAGCCACTTTTCATATTTGATATATAAATTTGCCATGTTGAGAAGGAAAAACCCTATCAATTTTGGTGGAGGTCAAGGTGATCTGGGGTTACCAGAGAGGTCAAAAAAACAAATTTTTCCCAAGAATTCCCAAGATTGGTCATCTGGGGTCACTGGGATCAATAGCAACATTTCCTAAGAATTCTCAAGATTGTCATCTGGGGTCACTATAGGTCCCCCCATACCCCCCCCCCCCCCCTCCCACCCATCCACCCCCCACCACCAACTCCCACCCCCCAGCCAAAAGTACCCAAGAATTCCTAGGATCATCATATGGGGTTATTTATCAGAGGTGCAAAAAGTTTTTTTATCAAAGATCGCAAGTATTCCCAAGATTGTCCTCTGGGGCTCACCAGAGCTTTTGTATTCCCCCCCACTGCCCCCAGCCACCGCCCATAAGGCACCACCCTTATCCACAAGAATTCACCAACGATCGTTATGTCTGGGGTTATCAGAGTTCACAAAAGCCCAAACATTTCCCATCAGGAGATTCCCTAGATTGTAATCTGAGGTCACCAAGGACGTCAAAAAGGAAATTGTCCCAAGGAAATTTCCAAGATTGTTATATGGCGGTGCACCAGAGGTCAAAAAACAAAATTTTCCCAAGATAGTACATCAGCGGTCACCAGAGGTCAAAAAACAAAATTATGCCCTAGATATTTTCAAGAATTCCAAGATCCATTGGAGTTGAATTTCTTTACCAAGAACACTTTCCCGTTTTTATGATTTTTGTTATATTTGATGTGGTTCTTTTTGTTTTGTTCAACAGTCCTGTGTTCATGTGTCGGTCGGTAGCAGAGTGTGAAATTGTCTAAAGTATCATAGAAAATGATGTAGTCAAGGAAGTATATAATTTGAAGCGGAGCATAAACCTCTACCGCCTTTACAACCATAGCATCCCCATTTGGATTGGCAAGGAAATCAGCTAAGCCCTCCCCCCCCCCCTACCAATGGCTTTCTGGTTTTGTGTAATAATTTCTAGGAGTCAAATTTAAACTTGTCGTCACTCACACACTACCGCACTTCTTCATTTTAATTTTTTCATGTACCATAGTACTTTCCCTTGAACCATCACACTACTCGAAGTGTGTTTCACTGAAGTAACTGGGCTCATTTTTTGTTAATTTTGCAATGCATGTCGAGGAGTCATCAGTTTTTGTTGGTCTATTTTTTACATGTTAGATTTGTAGATTGTAGCGAATAGCTTGTTTCACCTACTACCGTATATTAGTGGCATACATTCTTAGAGACCCCCCCCCCCAAGCTCAGGGAAATAGTTATTGTATTGTAACAAACTTTCTGGGGTACTTTGGTAATATATGTGTTATCTTTTTTATGTAGACAAAAACTCAACCCTGTTTCGCTTGCCCAGCTATTTTATAAGTCTACAGATTCCAAACATTCTAATGGCAGTGATAGTAGCAAGTAAAACCTTGCACCCCCCCCCCCAACCCACCCCCACTACCCCAAACTGTGCTCCCACCTCCCAATCTTGTCAGTTTCCTTCTCATCAATTTCTACGTAGCAGTAGTTAAGCAACAAAGGTATTCAGTTAATTTTAAGTTTTTATTCCAAAAAAGTTGATATCACTTGAGTTTGTCTCATCCATTCAGTATCTATGCTACAGTACTTGAAATTGCACAATTAAATATCATTCTAATTTTTAATGGTATGGGAGGTTTTGCAGGGTTGTGGATATATCCACCATCCACACGTGTTAAAGAAGTCATCACCCCTAATTCAGTTGGTCCTTCCACAAAGATGTGTTTCTCACAATCCCACAATTTTTTTTAATCCTTAAAGGGTAGTTTTTAACATTCTCTCTAGAGTAAAGCTTCTGTTTGGGAGATTTACTAATCCTTAACGACACTCTAGATACAGTATGAATTGTTGCAAAAGCTGATAAATAGAACACAAATCCTCAGACATCATTGATATGTGCAACTCCAAAGTACTATAGTTACTATTTGTTAGTGCTGTTTCTATAAACTATACAAATTGTGTAGATATGACATTTTAGAATTTACGCATTAATGCAAAAAAATTAGGTAACTACAGTTTTTCTCTTTCATGTCTTTCTTGTTCATACATTGTTTCATGGTGTTTGTGTGACAGTGGAGATGTATTCTTGAAATTACATTTAAATCATTTCACACAACAAAGTAAATTCCAATCCTTACCCTCCCCCCCCTTTAACCCCCACACCACCCCCTTTAAAATCGCGCCCGATACTCATGACATGATTCCACTCAACTGACACCAACCGCCCCGATATGGGAAGGGCCGTTTTGCTTTGATCTCATGGGCCACCCCCTCACCCGGCCGCTCTATTCCTTTTTTTTTGCGCCCCTTTGATTCATTATCGCCCCACCCCCCCTCAATTTTTTAACAGGCCCCCCCGCCCCCCCCCCCCCCCCCCCCCGCCCCCCTACTCCCCCCCCTTTTAGTCCCCCACACCCTCAACCCCCCCCCCCCCAACCCCCGAATCGTCCCCTCCCCACCCTTCAATGGCCACCCCCAACCCACCCGACCCACGTAGGCTACACACATCCTAATTGGTGACCTAGCTGCAATAAGGGTTTAGGCTCAGAATGTAAGAGGTCCACCAGATGCCATTGATGGAACCATAGCTTGTGCCATCGGTTGACCAGAAAACTCCCATGTGGTGGCCTTTAGAGGATCCGCCAGTGAGACTTTAGCCTTTGAGAATGTGCCGCCAGTGGACCGCCCGTGGGACCCGCTGAGAGAACCACCGGAGAACCGACAAATATCGATACCAGTTGACCACTTAATTAGCAGTCCTCCAGTGGGTTGCCACCGGACATTTCTCCCGTGGTCGGGCTGCCATCATTGGCCACAGTGATGATGGACGGCGCTGATAATGGCCGACAGTGGACTGCCAAGAGCGACCGACTGACCATTTGCTACCTGGGTTGCAGGAACAATCTGTAATGGGCTGCATTGGCCATCATGTGGGTCACTTTG
>JAIZAY010001465.1:0-14830 GCA_029531755.1 Holothuria leucospilota | reverse complement strand
TTAGAGCGTAAACGTTACACCACAGGGAAATCAGGGTCCCACAAGGGTGCCTTTATAGTTATGCACACCAACCGGCCCTTCGATGATTCAGAATCAACCTTTTTCCGGGGGGGGGGACCAAGGGCGGTCACCTTGGCGAAACTAAAATAACTGAACCACATGACTGTCGGGAAGAACCAAGGGAAGTCGTGCAAACTCCCCCCCCCCCCCCCCCCCCCACCACCCCCTCCCCACTTTCAAAGGACCAGGATGTGGACAATCGTTTCCTCATTCACAATGTGGGGCTCCTGGAGGAAAACAAAAGTGCACACACTAGGGTGATCTACAAAACTGAAAAATTTCTGGACCGCTTCCGGGCTGTTCCTCATTGCCGTTAACAGTATTTCAGGGTTCAAGAGGGACAGAGGATCAGCAGCCATGGTTTTTTTATTTTGTTTTTTTTTAACAATAGGGGCTACGGTCATCTACCTGGGCCCTGGGCCTTTTTATTACTCCGTGGACTCGGGGTGGGTCGGCCCTGACACCTCGCTTGAGGGCCGAACTCTTTGAGTGGGGATTCTGGGTCCAACCCTTTCACAAAACATAAAACCAGCCCTCCCTGATGGTGGATCCTTTGCAGGTGAGAGCTCTGAGGCAGGGACTCTTCCATCATCTCTGACCCCCAATTCATTTGGCAGAAACAGATTCATTTCCGAGAGATCTGTAGGTCCTCCTGCACTGTTTCATCGCGTCAAGCCCCTTCCACCGGGTGGGGGGTGAGGATGATGATAGTGGAGAGAGCCCTGTCTTCAGGGGACCTGCGGGCCCCCCTCCTCACACCTGTTTGGAGGAAGGCGAGAAAATTCCTGTTCCACCTGTTGTCGGAGCCTCCTCCAACTCTTGAGGTGTGGAGGGTAGTACTCTGAGGCCGGGACTGCGAGGGCTCCACCTGCCGGCCCCACATCTGCACTAGCACGTGAAGGTATGACGTGGTGCAGGCACCAGAAACATGTCCCTCCCTCCCCACACAGGTTGCCACCAGCACCTCGTTGGGAACCACGTTGGTCTTGTCATGCCCCCAACTGACAGGCACCTGCCACGAGCGGTTTGTGGGGGACACGACTGACCTCGTGCCCCTCCTCTCTACCTAACACTGAGGAAGCAGTGCACGGGGCTGCCCCCGAGGGGAATACCTCTTACTATTGTGGGGCCTTCGAACCCCCCATGAAGAGGACGGATCGGGGAATGACCCTATCCAGTTCCATACGGAAACTGCCTTCTTCCCGTTTTGAGGAAACCTTTCATTTCACCATCATTATAGGTAACCCAACGGGGATCATAAGGCCAGTCCCGTAGTTGCCTTAGAACCCTCGCCACCAGGCCCTGTTCCACCTCAAAATTCAGGTACAACACTGTCACCACCACAGAGCGATCATATGGGGTGACAGTGAGACCCTCCACTCCTTTAAGGAAGGAAACCCCCTTAATGCGGGCAGCATCATCCCTAAATGTATACGTATTCCGGGCTGCCAGGGCCTGCAGCATCTGTATATCTTTAATGTCAACCTTATTCTCCTTCAACAAACAAAAAACTTGCTTTGGAGTAACACTTCCCCTCGACACGAACTGTAACTTAACAATGCTGCTATCCCGACCTCCGGGCATAGCAGCCCGGTTTGTTGGTGGTAACAGAAACTTTCGTTTGGTCCTGGGTAGGACTTAAAACTGCATCCGGTTGTGGAGTTTGTTTAAACGTGGGAGTAATGAGGTTACCCTTTGCCACAACTGCCTCCGGGGCACCCTTGGGCAAGGTGCACCTGTATTTGCCCCGGTGCTTTTTAAGTGCTGTTGCCTTTGGGCGTGGTGTTGCCTTCGGGCATGTGTTCATCTCCCAATAGCGGCTGGTTTGTTTGCCTTCGGGATTTTTAGTGTTGCCTTCCGGCGTAGTGTTGCCCTTGTGGCGTGTAGTTTTGCCTTCGGGCGTTTTCGTGGCTTGTTGTGCCTTCGGGCTTAGTGTTGCCTTCGGGCGTGGTGTTCCCTTCGGGCTTAGTTTTGCCTTCGGGCGTTAGTTGTTGCCCTTCGGGCTTGGTGTTGCCGTCGGGCATCGTTTTTGGTGATGCCCTTTCGGGGCGTGGTGTTGCCTTCGGGCTTGGTGTTTGTCTTTCGGGTGTGTGGGTTTGGGATTTGGGTTTTGTGGTCTTTGTGGGGCTTTGTTTTTAGCGGTAGGACCGGGGGCTGGGTGAGGGAGCGGGTTTGGGGTCTGTGGGGTCTTTGGGTTGTCAGACTTTGTTGTGTGTCGTGTGTTGTGGTTCTATTGTTGTAATGAACATAATTAATTTTCTGTTTGATTTTAGTGGTGTGTGAGATAGTTTTGCCTTTTACGTTCCTGTCCGATCCGGTTTGAGTTTTGCTTTTGTTTTGTATGTGCCGTTTCGATTGCCTACTTAAAAAAAAAGCAGGGTAAAAAAAAAAAAAAAAAAAAAAAAAAAAAGTATTCTTTGCCAGCGGTGTTTTAGAATGTTTTTTGGTATTATGGTTTCATCATTCGACGGGTTTTTGTTTTCCGATCGTGTCCGTTTCGAAACACGTTAAAGGAAAATAATTTAAAACCTTATTGTGTGCTACATCCTAAATTTTGTCTTTTGTAAAACCTGGTCAGAGTCTTTCTCTTTTCATTCCGTGGCCTCGAGCCACACAAACTGCTGCTATGCCAGGAGGTTGGGATATTTGGGAGGAAAGGTATATTTAATGGCAAGGTATATTTAATGGCAAGAGACAGTTCCGTATGGAACTGGTGAGGGACATTCCATCGTTCCTCTTCATAGGGGGTTCCAAGGCCCACATTAGGTACTTTTGCCAGCCCCGTACCTGTTTTAGATGTGGAGAGGAGGGGCACGAAGCCAAGTCATGTCCCAACAGACGTTGTGGAAAATAGTTTGCAGTTTGGGGCACGGCAAGGCGCCAGCAGTTGTCCAAACGAGGTACCGGTCGCAACCTCTGTGGGGAAGGAGGGACTCAGTGTTTTTTTGGTTTGCCTGCCCCACATCGTACTCTGCCCATGTCAGTGCCGATGTGGGGTCGTTTCACACGAACCCTCGCAAACAGGCCCACAATATTCAACCCAGGATTTAGAGGAGGCCGGCACTTGAGGTTGAGAAGGACTTTCCCTTGACTCCAAGCACGTGTGAGGGGGGTACTGGGACTCCCCTGAAGCCAGACCTCCGACTCTATCCCGCCATCGTTGGCAGCGGCAACCCGGTCAAGTAATTTTTTTGAAATTAATGAACCTTAGAGGAGGACCCCCGATCTGTCCCTCAGACTCGGCGATGCTCGGATGGCGGGAGGCGTGGCCTTCAGAGCCTCCTCCGAAGGAAAATCCACTCTTCGGGGAGGGTTGGTTTTTGATGTTGTTGTGAGGGGGACTGGTTGCCAGAGCCCTGCCAAATTAAAGCATGGTCGGCTTCAGGCGAAGTATTCAGACAGGGGAACCCATCACTCCTTGGCACGGCGCCCGTACCGAGCCCACGGAAATTTTTTTCATAAAAAGATAAGGTCCCAGTCAGAGGTATTTCGTTGTAAATGGTTTTTGCCTTTGTCGTCCACGTTTTCTTTCTGGGGTTTCTGTTCTGTTTTCTGTGTCTGTAGGCCCATGCATGCCACAAAGTCTTTTTTTGATTAGTTCAGTGTAAATAGGTTTGCTTTGTTCCACATTAGGTCCGCCCGGCTACAAGCATGTAAAGGGCAGGTTGGGGATTAGCACAATTGTTTAAAGTGTTGGAGTTTTTCGTCTGGGGGTAGTTAGTGAGTCGTCCATCCCCCCCACAGGCGTTTTATCGTGTTTTAAAAAGGAACAAATATGATGTCGAAATTGGAGACATTGAGATGTTGCAGGCGCTTGGAGGCCCGGCAACACGTGTTATGACCTTTAAGTTTTTAAGTATGATGCTGCCCGTGTTTAAGGGGTGTGTTTCATGCCTGAAGGGGGTAGAGGGGATCACTGTCACTCCATATGATGGGCATCTGTGGCGGTGAACGCGGTGCTTTACATTCCCTTCAAGGTGGAATCAAGCGCCTGGTTGCCAGGGTTTCTTACGTCAGTCAGTACGGAACTCGCTGCAAAAATACAATTTGCGGTGGTGTTCCTAAATATACCTGGGGGTGCAGTTGGAAAGGTATTATTTAAGGGCCAAGAGACCAGTTTTTCCCCGTATGGGAACTTTAGTGAGGGACAGTCCATCCTTCCTCTTCATAGGGGGTTTCCAAGGCCCACATAGGGTTCTTTTGCCAGCCCTGGACCTGTTTTTTTAGATGTGGAGAGGAGGGGCACGAAGGCCAAGTCGTGTCCCAACAGACGTTGTGGGAAATGCTTCCAGTTAGGGCACGGCAAGGCAGAGTGTCCGAACGAGGTGCGGTGCAACCTCTGTGTCCCTCCTCCTTGCAATTGAAGGGGGAGGAAACCTTGTTGCTTTCCTTTTCACGAAGTAATACCCTGTCACCAACTTTTATTTGAGCTGGTTTTGCGTGCATCTTACTGTCAGAATTTGACTTCCATTTTTTGTTTTGAGTTTGTTACCATCTGTCGCTTGCAGGGCCTGGTCATGCAGTTGGGGACTGCTGTCAATCAAACTGTACTTTGGTTCCAATGGCACGCCGGCCAAACAGAAGCTCTGCGGGCTATTTGTTTGTGGTACTATTGGGAGCTGCCCTGTAATATCTTAGAAAGGAATACTGTATAGCTCTTGTTTCCAGGGTTTTCCCTCAATAATCGCAGTGCGAATTGGCTTTTTTTCCAGGGTTTTCATGTGAATCTTTCAGTTTCACCACTGGCTTTTGGCCATAGAGGTGTAATTTTATGATGGTGAATTTCCTTGCTGATTTATAAATACGTAGCCGTCGTATTTCAGATTATGTTTGTTAAAAAATAACCACTTTATCCTTGTTGATATTCAGGTTGTTTTCGCTCAAACATTTGAATACTTGCCTATCATAGATCATGGTCGCTTTGGGTTGCGCCACTTTAAATGAGGTCATGGATCGTCGGCTGAATTAAGACTCACTCCAGGGAATATCATGAAAACTTGTTGGATTAATATTTTGAGAAAATTTCGTCTCCGTTCAATGTCAATTATTAGTTTGCACCTAACCAAGTAACATTAACAGACTTCTACCATGTATAAAAAAAATCAGTACTTACCAATGCATAGAAAATTATTGCCAAACTCTGGCGTTATAGCAACTCCATGTCGTGCACTTGAAACACTACCGTAACATTCCTAATCCTCTCGCGTACGCGTCCTCACGAGCAAAATGAAAAGTTTACACCACTTTAATATAGCTAAAATTCAGGTTAACGCAATCCTAAGTTCAGATGGCGCGTTTTTTAAAATATTAGTAACCGACCCTCTTCACCATAATATATAGCGTAGAGTGCTTAGTATATACCCAAGATTGTTGCTTAAATAAAATAGATTACCGCCCACGCATTTTAAATGTTTAAAGAAAAAGAAAAGAAAAACCCTATTATACCCTCTTACAAAAGTCATATGGTCACCAACATTACCGCACTGCAACGGAACAACCATCCCTACCTTCTATGATCAGCTTTATACGCGGGCAGATTGTCGATATGAAAGGGCCTTTTTTTTTTTTTCCCAAAGACTCCCTCTTTTAGATCAATAATTGACAAGACCCCAACCCTTCCCTAAAGGAGCAGAATGATATGGACTTGGTTCTCCCCTGACTGTTCGACGAGGGCCTCTGGAAGGCGGTTGGCCCGAACGATACTGAAAGGCAGAGAAAGGGCGCCTCGGGTCAGACGGTACACCTATCCTCCCAGTGGGGAATTTTTCGAACAAACGCTTCTGGGGTACCCGGCGGAACACGATCTCCGTGATGTATTCCGCCTCTGCCTTCCTTGTGGCTCATATTGAGTCCCCTCGCAGCGCACAGGCGTCGGGGTTAATTTACATTGGTTTACCAACATAAAAAGTCTGGAGGAGACAACCCTAGAAACCGAAAAAAAACAAGATGGCGACCAATTACCTTGTGAAAAATGTATAGACTACAAGATTCTGTCAGGCGAAAGCCCTGGGTAATAGGCTAGGCAACATGCCGGATCTTGTAGGGTTCTTTTCAGACATGTGCGGGGCGGGGGGACACAGTATTCAGCAGAACCTCTGGTTGATGACGGGAATTATATTTGAATAATGTGTTGATGGACCGTGATTCTTCCAATGAAGCACTTGTCTCTCCTCGCATCAGGAGGAAGGCTCTTCGACCCTATCGGCGGAGATGCACGGGTTTTCCTCTTTCTTTAATATTCTCCTTTTTTCTTTTAAAAATCTTGAAGAAGAAGTTTTTGTTTGTTTGAATCCAGTTTTTGTTAAATGCGACCTCACTTTACTGTTATTTATCAATAATAGTTAGTTTGTATATAGTTTTCGGTGTTATCGTTTTTAATGGCCTACCGTTCGGACCCCTTCAGAGTCCCAACGGGGGTTACTTGGCAGGGTTGGTTCTTTTAGTCCACTGGTCACCTCTACTCTATGTATTGTTTAGTGAATCCCTTTGCAAGAGCCTTCCAAGTTGAACCTTTTGTTTCGACCATTTCACCCCCATTACCTGGTGGAGAGCTTAAAAGTTCCCAAGTGCCTCCAGTATGCTGACGACTTAACAGGCGTTACTGTCCCCTCCGGACCCCTAGTTTCCTTTCAGAGCCCTTACTGGCACGCGGTCTACTTTTTTTTTTCAAAGAGGCGACAGGTGCGCCAGACCTGGAAACCCCAACCAAGACCAAAACAAGGACTGCCGTATAGGTAAGTGGCGGTCGAAAACAACTGCCCCCATTGGGTAGACGGACGCCCATAAAAATCAATGGCATTATGTTTCGGTTCTCTTGGTTTACGGTTTTCACCCCGAGTCACGTACCTGGAATGAGAAAGTGGACCCTGGTTTTTTTTTAGAAGCAGGGTAGTTTGTATTTTGTTTTGTTTTATGCACTGGAGATTTGTCTTCAAAAAAATTTTATGAACCTTGTCCTTAAATCTACCTAAAGGACCACACAATCCTGCCCTTTGCAAACTCTTTGAATTTTAACCCAAGGACAGGCTCCCCAGGGGGAAACCTGTAAAATATCCTTTGAAGACAAGGATGTTTGCCGACCAGCTCCCCAAACGCCCTCTATCGGTTTGTTCTTTTTTTTTTTTTTTTTGGTTTTTTGAGTTGGTTTTTGTTTGAAAACCATTGCTCTGTAAAGAAGAACTCGATGATCTCTAATGGGACTATCCCTATTTGTATACCATGCGCTTAAGTAGAAAATAAGTGAGGTGTTTACAGTTCCTGTAATATATGTGCAGTTTCTTCAAGCTTGGGACATTAAATCTATCGAGGGGGTAAGTTCCTTTTTCTTTCAGAGTTTTGTTCTAAGTTTTAATTTTTCCTCCGTTTTTGTTGAACCCTAAAAAATCGTATTTGTGACAAAACACTTGGTGTTGTCGTTTTTTTTTTGGGGGTTTCTTTCTTTGTTTGGGGAGGGGGGGGTGTTTCGGGTTTTTTTTCAAACTGCCAATTTTCAGGGCCTCAGATCTTGAGTATATTTTCGTACTTTTTCTCGCAATGAATCGCAATTTTTCTGAAACGTACTGTGTAGGTAGCCTTAGTTTGTATACGTACATTTCACGAAGAGGGAAAAAAACGTGGCTACCAAGCGCCCAATATTTCACCGAAAAGAAGAGCATTTTTCGGGGGGGCCACTAGATTTTTGCAAAATTTCCATTTGTTTCTATGGTTACCTGAAGATGGACAAATTTTGGCGCTCTCGCCTCCCGCGTTTTTTTTGCTCGAGCGGAACCATCTCCTTACCCCCTCCCCAAACGAAAGTTAAGGGAAATTAATAAAATATTTATCGTTACTTTTTAGTTCCATTTTAATTTGGGGGGCCATATAACCAAATTCTGCGAAATCTTTATCGGGATAGAAAAGAAAAAAGAAAAAAAAAATAACCTTTTTTTTCAGTTCTAGCACCGTTATTTTCATTTCGGTAGAAATGTCGTGAATAATATTGGCAAATAAGTTTAAAGCTGCTTTTATGTCGATTTTTGTGGCCTCTTGGCTGCTTTTATTTTGTAGTTATCGTTGTCTTTACGGGCAAAGTGTTTTTGTTCTATATTACATTAGTGTGTGCAGTCAAACGACATGCAGCTTGTTATTACTGCAGCCTTATGGCGCGAAAACCTGATCAGGGCAAACCCAGACTGTAAATTGTTACCATTCGACTGTATGAGGGGTTTGATTAGAAAAGTATGGTATACAGGTTCTCACATCGAGGATTACTCTTACTATGGCTGAAGTGTGCTGTTTACACGTGAGAGCCGAAGAAGGTAGCGCCTTTTTGTATATTAGTTTTTACAGTGTGTGGTCGGCGGATGCAAAAAAAAAAAAAATTAAGCTATCCGCAACACGGCGTGTTTTTTTTTATTTGTGCACCTAAGTTGTTGTGATATAAATAAACATGACGATTAAGAGTGTTATGTTACATGTTCCCCCCCCCCCCCCCCCTGGTAACTTGGTGACATCAAAGAAGATTGTGTGAAAGACAAATCTCCAGTTCAATATAGCAACCCTCCTGGTAGGGTAGAAGCTAGGTTGTGAAAGGGAAGAAGGACTTTGGCGATCGCCTACATTAGTCTGTTGGGGAAGCGGTGGGGACAGTTATAACTCGTTTCGTTTTACCCTATCTTGCTGGTTATCTCCCGGCACTTGTTCTGGCTCGCTTCCCAGAGGGTGTCCCTGGTGCGACCTCCGAGGGAGGGGGCTGTTTGTTGGGTTTAAGGTTTGCGTGGGTCAGGGAAAACGGAGGCCTGGTCAGAAGAAAAATCAAGTGGTGTACCAGGTTCTCAGGCAGGGGGGAGGATGTTTTTGGTTGATGTTTGGGTGCTGGTGGGCATCGTGCTTTTCTGCAACTTTCCTTCAAAGCTCCGTTTTTGTTCCTGACCCAAATGTGTTTTTAGTGCTGCCGGAAAGGTGCGTGGCCCCTGGGTTCAGATGCCGTTTTTGCCTACTTTGTTTGTCCCGTTTATTTGGGGTGGCTTTGGATTTTATTCTCATTCCGTTGGTTCTTTCCTACCATGTTTAGCAACAGTTGACATGTGTACCATCACAGTTGGGAGACCACCGAAGGTCCACTACTGTCAGGATGAGGGCAGGGACACTATGTTAATTATGTTCAACTGTAGGGGAACGTTTTGCAGTCCAGTGCGGGGGGACCAGCACCGGGCCATTTTTGATTTGATACTTGGTTTTGTCAGGTCCCAACCCAACGGACATATGCGTTCAGGGCCAGAATTGTGTTGTGGCGTGTTCTCCACAAGCAGGACACACTCGATCACCGCCGGACGTGACCCCTGCTGTTCGGCGCATCGTCCGCACACCGACGCCCATTCGTAACGAATCCTCAAGCGCCTTCGGTTGGAGTTCTTGGAGATGGCATTTGCCCCCGCACTCGGGTGTTGCACCAGGCCGTGGCGAGAGTATACCCCAGTGCCCCAATGTGTTTTGGCAGTGTGGCTTTTGTGGCCCTCCTCTGGGAGTGGTTTCACAGCTTCTGAGCTGATCGCCTCACTTTTGTAACACCTGGGCGGTCAGCCAGGGACTCTAGCGCTTTGTCCTTTATGGTCCTTGTAACCCCCCTCCATGCAATACAAAGTGTCTCGCGGGAAGGCGTACTTACCTTTGTTTCGTCGGTCCTCCATAAAGCTGGCTCTGTGGAGAGACCGGTGTTAATATGGTGTTCGCGGGGAGAGGGGGGGGGGGGAAGCCTGCGGACGTTTTCGTTCCCTGGCGTCGGTGAGGAACGGAGATTAAAGCTTTGAGGGTGGAAGGTCGGCACATTCGTCCGTTTGCCAAGGTCGACGTTCGGCAGGTGTTGCGGAGTCCCACTTGTTTCCAGTGCGGGCGGGCAGGGTGATAGTTAATTTCTCGGTATAATAATTGTAAAATATATTCCTTACTGTGATTGGCTTGGGTTTGGGGTGGTTTTGTACATAGTACAGACAATTTGTTTGCTCGCGCAATGTACAGATTTCTGTAAATAGTCAGAGTTATGTTTTTGTCCGGTCAGGTTTAAGTTCTACTTTGTTTCTTCGTGCCCGTTTCTACGTACGTAAAAAGCACCTCCCCGTGGGGAATGTAAGTTTGTAAAGTTCTCATGCCAATTATGCAATCGCATTCTGATAACATGGGGTAGTTGAGGAGAAAATTGGTTGTCAAGTTTAAAGAAAAACAAAAGAATGTTCATTGAGGTGACGCTATGATGTCGTGTGCTTGCTTCAAGTTCACTTTTTGTTGAGAACCACAGATCGGATTTCAATGAAAATTTCACCAGAATGCTTAGAATAAGTACCTCTTTAACATATCAAAACTTGATTTGACCCTGAACCCTTCTTTTAACTGCAAAACAAAAAAATTGTGAAAAGAAAACATTTTCTTCCAGTTAATTACTGTTTACAAGCTTGGGCGTCAGGGGGAGGTTGGGGTGTGCAAACTACCCTTTAATCCGGGGTCAAAAATAAATGTAGGTTATATTACAGCAGGGAGGTGTTAGGTCCTAACACCTCCCTGATTACACCCCCACCACAAAATCACCCACAAATCTTAAAATACTGTCACTTCCTCCAACCCAGGTAATTCCCACCTGTTTCGAGGCCAACTTACATGTACGTTATTGTTTCAACCTGGGATCCCTTATCATATGGACCATGGGCGTGTCGAGTTGGCAAGTGTTCTGGATCCGGTTCACTTATCATGGAATGACATCAGCTGATTTGGTACTCAGATACCAGACTTGCATATGCCCGTTTTTTTTGGGGGGGGGGGGGGTCCGGATGTGACAAACAGCCACATCTGTCTACCATGCGTTAAGGTACTAGGTGAATTACTTA
The DNA here is from genome assembly GCA_029531755.1 of Holothuria leucospilota. Lineage (NCBI taxonomy): Eukaryota > Metazoa > Echinodermata > Holothuroidea > Aspidochirotida > Holothuriidae > Holothuria > Holothuria leucospilota. The sequence goes on along the minus strand of JAIZAY010001465.1, from coordinate 3,914 downwards.
AACTTTATTTGTGGACATCCCACCCAATTAGTTACATGAAACATCTGCTCTTGGGTCATAATTCTAAAACCCATAAAACTATCGGGTAAACGGGGTCTACTTTGCGATTAAGAATTTTTCTTTTATTTTTAAATAGATATGACTTAATACAGACTCGCACTCAAAGTTCTTCCTGATCGTTCCTTTTTCAGTATACGTTTCAAATATAAATAGACCTGATAACTGAAGCGACATTGCATATATGAACGATTTTCTTGAATTTCTTTGCATTTGCTTAAAACTTATATCTGTTTTACCTCCTAAATCTTGATTATTCCATTTTATTCCACGATCTTCCGAGGGTTTTTGTCCAGGGAATCTATTGCCTTTGGATCCTACCATATTTGGTTCCCCTGACCCATGCCATTGATCACACGAAATGCTCCCAACGTTCTGGTGCCATTGTCATTATTTTTAAGATGCAAAATGGTGCAATATTTGTTCACGGCATCGGCATAGGCTATTAGCCTCCGTGGTCAGGCCTATAATTCCACCAGTAAAACTTTCAAAATATTTAGCCGTCAAAGCGAAATTAGGGATCATGTGGGAAATACGTGAAATCCGTGAAATACATTTCACCCTGGATGCCAGCTTGAGCCAGTAAAAAGGGGACCTGACCGAGTAAAACCGGACATCTGGTAACCATACTTAGGAGTCCCTAATTTCAATAGAAAATGTATAAATAATTACCTGCAATATTGAAAAAATTGGATATGGGACATGGGAATATGCATTTTGTTAAAAAGGTTAAATATGAGATTCACATTAATACTTTAATAGGCTCAAATTGGCGTTTTCTTGAAACCCTTTTTTTCTTTTTACTCTGCCTGTTTTCTTTTTTTCACTCTTCCTGAATTATTGGGGCGGCGAAACGATATGTTTGCCCCCCCCCCCCCCCCAATAGTTTCATTGGTGGAAACTGGTTATGCTACAAACTCCGTATATCAGTGGTCATTCATTACAAGACAATACTCTGAAAAAATTTTTAACCATGTTGACACCTTCAAATGATTAAAGAGCCTATGAAGTGACAAAGAACAGCCATTTGATATCATTCTCTGACCATATCTATCACCAAAAATAGCCCTAATGTTGAAAAATACCGCTCTACGAAAGAGAAATGCTAAAACGAAATGGTACCCCTTCCAGCATGACAGCTACAAGCAAAAAAAAATGTACTATTGACGACATACCGAATATCGATACATCGCTTAACACTGGGAAATGCTACGGTGACAGCTAATGGAAAAGCATGTAGGCTTAATATGCATGTATTTATTAAAAGAACTTAATGTTGGACAATGTGTGGAATGTTACACAATGCTCGGAATATGCAAATGACTATGAAGGTATGAAAATCATTTAACTAATAAAAGGTTTAATCTAGAAGTTAAAAGGCAAAGGGTAAAAAAACATTTTAGTCATTATAATTTCAATGCATATGCCACGGTAGCATTAGATAGCAATACATTTTCAAGGTACCTTCAACGGCTAGAGGTGGTTGTCTACAACATCTCTACTGGAGGCAAGTGTAGAGAGCTTTTTAAGTACGTAGAAACAGGCACTGACAAACTAAAGGATAATCCCAAACCCAAAGAAAAACCCTGACGGATCACGAACACAATGTCAAACAGACTACACATACCATGCAACAAGGAACGAAAGTCTTTGTTACTACTGAGATTTAGTACTGCCACTGCAGACAACCCCAAAACAACACTCCAGCCCAACCACCACAAACAACTCCAAAACAGTCCCACAAAGACCACACACCCAAAGGCAACATTACGCCCGAGGGCAACACCACGCCCGAAGGCAACAGCACTTAAAAAGCACCGGGGCAAATACAGGTGCACCTTGCCCAAGGGTGTGCCATTGATGTGACCTTGCGATCTAATGTTGCCTGGTTTCACTTTAACAAAAGTTCATACCACGTGTCACCTTCGTTTTCGGTATAAACCCACGGAACCCAGTCGGAACGCCACCGGGAGGTCGTTCCGTGTACCAAAGTCGTTTCGCCAGCAGACTGCTGCATGGGGTCCTGAGTCACTGCTGGGGTTCACTCTCGACTGACTTGTATAGGCAAGTTTACGGGGAAAGGAAAACAAATACTCTATTTCACATCCTAAAAAAGTAGGTCATCTATTTTCATCCATTTTATGTAACTTTGGAGTGCGATAAGTACCTGCAATTTTTTTAGGTCACACATGATAAGCACAAGTGAATGGAGAGCCCCCCCCCCCCAAAAAAAAAAACACATTTACAGAATTATGATTATTCCACACGTGGATTTGATTAGTTCCAAACCTTCCAGGTTTCACAATGACTCTCTCATGTGGTAGAGACATACGCCGGGTATAATTTGGTTTGGATATGGGCCGGGTGCCATTACCCGCTTAACAATACTTTCAGGGTTTTAATGACTCTTTCCCCCTTGGGATACGACGTGATTCTAAAAGATCCGACGGGGGTGGACACAGTTAAACTGCCACCTTCTCTTAACACTACTTGTATATTGCATCTTCATCTGACTGCCTGGCTTCTGTAGCTCGTGGCGGGTGAGGGGTCAGTTCCGGCGGGGATAAATCATCGACGGCGATTGTGGTCTGGGTAGTCAGGGTGGGTGCCTGTGGTGTGATAGGATCCTCAGGAACCGGTGGTGTCGTTGTCGTTGGTGTCACAGGGATAGTTGACGCGACCGAGGGGAAGGATAGCTGGAAAGCAATGGAAGGTTCCTTTTTCCGTTTTGGACCCTTTAGCTTGGTGGGGGCCTGCGACATGTCTGGTGTTGTCGGAGTTGCTGATTCCTGATGCTCTTCATCCACCAACTTGTTGTCCTCTGTTCTCTTCTTTCAGGATGAGGTCGATTAACAAACACTCTCCTTTGGGAGGAATGCCATCTTTCCACTGTGTGGCTTGTGACTTTCCCTGTTTGAATAATAAAACAAATAATGCACGACTTTCGAATTATAGGTCACTTGGGGAGTAACACAATTCCGTTGGATCAACTGCCTGGAGTGGGGTTTGGCCAAGGAAATTTTGCTTGAGATTGATTGCAAACTTCTTTGGGGTAAATTATAACATGCTTACTAATGATTTACGATAATTAAACGAATGAACCAACAGCAAAATTTTTGGGGTGGGGGGGGGGCGGGGGTTGACCTTGTCCCCTGACCGAAGTAACAATTTAGGTTTTCTCAGGAGGCATGCTACCGGAATGCAATTTCTAAGGAATGAACGTGGCGCAATGTTATTCAGGTTAATGGATATTGTTATTAAAGAAGGTAGCGGAATTTGCAGAAATACAAGGGATCCTTGTCACAAATATCCTTCTTAGTACACAGTCTCATCAAGTGAGCCAGTCCCCAGTATTACTATACTAGTGACTGCAAATAAAGAATTCCATGTAATTGAACATATGAAACATTTGGGTGGTGGCAAAATATCCAAAATGAAACGATAAGCCTGACCAACTTTGGTTTGGCGGCATTTTTTCCACTCCTTTTGTCTGCTTTAGGCCCTATCAGATTATGAAAGTTGTATTCCCGATTAAGTACAAAATAGTTTCCGAGTTCTAGAGTACTTTTTACTTCATCTGTTCGTTGCGTCGGGACGGTGGCGGAACATCATCCGGGAGGACTACTAACTCCAGAAATGGTTGTTTATTAAGGAACAGTAGGTTCCACTACTGTCATTCTGTGGGTTTTATGTGTGTTTGACAGTTCCAGTTTTCTTGGACACTGCATATATTATTATGCACTCAAATTATTGTTCTTTGGTACTGTTTATATACCCCCCACCCCCTCCAAGTGTGACTAAATAACTTGTTGAATACCTGTGCCATCCTAATGAACAACTGAAGACTGGCAACAGGC
>JAIZAY010001685.1:0-13663 GCA_029531755.1 Holothuria leucospilota | reverse complement strand
AATGAGTTTTTGTGCTATACCCGTTCGAAAAGTATATCCCAAAGATATTATAAGCATAGATTCCAAACTCCTTTACCTACACTGGTACGGAAATCGACCCCTCATGGAGACGCAAATATCGGGGCGGATGTGTAAATTTGACATGCGCGCCGTTCTATTAGGCGATCTCTTACAAAAATAAGATGCGTTACAGAAATTCCATTGTTAAAAGAGGTCAGCGTGCGTGCACTTTTACAACGCGTTCTATACGCGCGGAATACATCTCTTTGTGTATTATCCGGAATACTTGAGGCACACTTCTGCGCGCTGGGGAAACAAACGCGCTATATAATTTCAAGTTGTGAGCGCTTAAGAAATTAAACGCGCATAAAAAGTGCGTTACTTAAAGATACCATAGAAACTGACCAATGAATATTATAATACACAAATAATGAATGTTTATGAGTGCGATAGTATTCGCCTCGTTGAATAGAACGTTCAATCTTTCAACTCATGAAATTATTCACACTATCGCACGAATGAAAAACATTCATTATTTGTTTTATATAACACCTTATAATTTTGCTAGTCGTTGGTTAAATTTGTGTTTTGGCGGTCACTATGGATTCGTGTTTGTCCGTGTAGTAGCTTTATATAGGCCTACCTGATAAAGAGGGATTCTTTGTGACGTCAAGCGCGTTGGATTCTCAGGCACTGAAGGGCAAAACACACATACGCAGTAATAAGTATAAGCGTATTTACAGCACACGCGCACGGCATTACCATATATACTTTTGTGATACAATGGACGCTTGTCCTTCAAAACCAAAGAGACACCCGAACACTTGACGTCGGTGAAACAATGTACGATCCCCAGACGCGGCATAGCTTGTACGTAGCGCGCGCAATGCATCGCTGACTCATTGCCGTGGGTTAGTTAGGGGATAAATGCGAGGGTCCCCGGTCTTAAATGTGATTTAAAGTGGGCATGACACGGCCAAAATAACTTTTGTGCATTGCAAGATTGGGTACAGTATTGTGAAAGTATCATCTCACACACAATTAAAACCGGCGCAGTTCGGCATAAATAGAATTTTAAGAAAAACGTCCAGAAATCCAATTTCGAAAAATGCCGCAACAGGTCACCTGACTTTTATGACGCAATTGGCGGCACCTCGCACTGCGCTATGTAAGGACGCGTATCTAGATGTAAAACTAATAATACAACGCTTTGGGAAAGTTTCACATCTTAGAAACTTCATGAAAAGGATTACATCACAATACCCGTCCAACATACAGAGCGCAAAGCTCGGAACATGTTAGGGGCTTCGAAGCATGTCATTGGCCAATATGTTCTCGTGCATATGCGCCCGTGTTTTAGCTTCCCTGCATATAATAAACAGCTTTGTTTTTGTGTAAAAAGGACTCGGTCTGGGCGCGCTGTGCAGAACAGCTATGAACGATGTATGGACAGTCCATAACAAGCGCGCCTTTACTCAGTGAGCTGTTCAGTAACGTTGCTATTGTGAATGGTAAGCAGTCACCGCGCAGCGACGCATAGTTCACAATGTGGTCACTGGTCACGCGCGCTGCTGTATAGTATCGTAACACAGGTGTTTACAATGATGTACCTGCTAATACGCGTTAGCACGCACATGATTCGATGTGTAGAAGGATGGGTGAGCTGCCTGGTACAGTGTTACTAACCGTGCCTCCAATGACGTCACGATCTTGAGACGCGCTCACATATTTTTTTTTTTCGCTTTCGAATTTCAGATGGCTGAGTCTGGCCTGTAACTGGGAATTCACAAGGTCGTATTACTGTGTTCATGGACGTAGTTTAGTCGGGAAAACATTCGCTCCATTTCAAGCTGTACCCAAAGAATATTTACTGAGAAACGTACTTTGGCCGTGTCATACCCTCTTTAAGACCGACGATGACGTCATCACAGAGGCTGAGCGGACCGAGGCGACAGTCGAGGTCCGCTGCCTCTGTAATGAGGTCATCGGAGGTCTTAAATCACATTTAAGACCGGGGCACCCTGCTTTTATCCCCATTCATAAACACTCAACATTAAAATGCTGTAAATCGACAGAAACATTAAATTTTCGACAAAATTTTACAGATCACATTTTAATTCTCCCAGAAAACTATGGGCTCTATTATGACGTCATGTTTAGTTTCTTGCGATAGCAGCGAACAACTTCAAGCCGAAAGAAAGTGGACAACCGGGCAAATATTTGCACTTCTTTAAAACAAATTCATTTAAAATTCAATCGTTTGAACAAAATCTAATTCGATTGACATAACAAATACGATATCTTTGTTGAATATGCTTTCTTTTGTCTTATATCACTTACCTTAAGGGTCAAATTGATGCGGGTTAGTACCAGGCAGTAAGCGGCGTAAACATACACAGGACACAACTGCACAATATATACAATACCCAGTAACACAGTAGTTGGCTACACACACAGTGGCACACAGTATAGTACGGGGTTAATTACTGCATGTACCGGGAGTTGTGAGAGACGCGTTCGCTTTCACGATGTAGCGCGTTCGTTTTCAGTAGTACGCGTACTCCGAAAAAACATAGGGAAATGTATTACACGCTCAAACCATGCGCACGTAAACCACGGCATTCTAATTCTCCTAACTGTCAGCAAACCGGTCTTAAATGCGATTTAAGACCGGTCTCGAATGGTTTTCAGCCAATCAGAATGCAGGAAATCAATAAAAGTGTTTATGAATATATATTATATAACACCTTATTAATTTCTCTACATTTGATTGGAGGATTGATGGTCACATGCCATGGGTGATTCGGCACTATCATCACGGTCGTGTGTTATCCATCGTGCAATAGTCTAGTATAACACACGGTCGTGCAATAGTCTAGTAAAACACACGGCTGTGACGTCACAATTACCGCGCGTACGTACAAACTATGCCGCAACTCAATAAATCAACGCAGCTTTGGGGATCGCACATTGCATACCGTACGTAGTAGACGCATAGCTAGCAAACGACAAACCATGGAGCTACTACACGGACAAACGCCAAAACACAACTTTAACGGACGACTAGATAAAGGTAACGTTATCCCTTACTCCAAATCCAGATATGGATTGATATCTGGATATATCTGGCTAAATACAGTCTTTATATGGCCATATCAAGCCAGATATACAGCCAGATTTAGATGCCTTGATACATTATATCAAGTTTTATATGGCCATATCAAGCCAGATATAACTTGATACCATGCAATTCCAGATATGTAAATACAGTTTTATATGGCCATATCAAGCCAGATATAACTTGATACAATGCAATTCCAGATATGCAAATACAGTTTTATATGGCCATATCAAGCCAGATATAACTTGATGAAATGCCAGTCCAGATATGCAAATACAGTTTTATGTGGCCATATCAAGCCAGATATAACTTGATATGCTCGATATGCAAATGAGCATTTTGTTAGTTCGTTTTATTATTTATTTGATTTGATTCTTGGATTATGCTTGTTACAATCTAAGGCATGTTTTATATACAGCATCACCTTCCCAGACATTGCAGTTATTTAGTGGCTACACTTTTTGTGAATCCCGCAGTGTACTAAGTGAACTTAGGCAGATGATTTGCATATTTGGGCGGAGCTTGTATCTAAACCTACATTTTTCATGATTTAGGAAGTTGAAAGTAAAGTATGTACTACGCAGTAAACAAAATTTAGAGTCAAATACGTAATAAAGTTTAAAATAAGAAGCCCATATCACTGTGATTACATAAAATAGGAAATTTCAAGGCATTTTTCTGTTCACTGTAATGAAATAAGTTGAATTTATGTACTTAAGTCAATTCAACCTAATAGGTACATTAAATTATAATTCATGGAGCACTTAAACATTGTACCCCCCATGTCCCCCTGCGCTGTGGTTGCCTTGGGGCGTGTTGTTGCCTTCGGGTGTGTTTGTTGCCTTTGGGCGTGTGTTATATTGAGATTGTGTTGTTGGGTCGTTGGTGGTGGTTTCTGTTGGTGGTAACAGGGACTCCATGAAGCCGTACCGGAGCTGCAGTGTCCTCGCTGGTCGAGGGATTCGGTCTGGTGTTCTGGGCGATTTCGGTGGTTTGTGTTGTTGGTGTTCGGTTTTTTGGTTGTTGGGCATATGTAAGTGATCCTTTCGCCGGTCTGGCCGTGTCCGTTTTTAGCACGTAAAAAGCACCTGTCAGTACTTACCTGGCGCAGGAGTATCCGTGATCACGACGGCGGAGCTCCCAGGTGGGACCTATTCTATTCAGCCAGTCTAGAACGGGACCACTGACAGGTGGTGTCAGTTAAGTCAAAGTTTGTCCCTTGGGGACGTTGTTACTCCTTCGGGGAGCAGAACTCTTTCGGGAGTATTGTTTGGTTTTCGCCCCTGGCTCTTCGCCAGAGAGTCAGGGGACTTTTGGAAAAAAAGTAAGTCAGGGGACTTCAGGGGACTTTTGAAAAAAAAAAAAAAAAAAAAAAACCTGTCAGTAAGTCAAAGTTTGTCCCTTGGGGACGTTGTTACTCCTTCGGGGAGCAGAACTCCTTCGGGAGTATTGTTTGGTTTTCGCCCCTGGCTCTTCGCCAGAGAGTCAGGGGACTTTTGGAAAAAAACTTGATACTTATTGTTACCTGGCGGAGCTCCCAGGGTGATACCTGTTCTATTCAGCCAGTCTAGAACGGGACCACTGTCAGGTGGTGTCAGTTAAGTCAAAGTTTGTCCCTTGGGGACGTTGTTACTCCTTCGGGGAGCAGAACTCCTTCGGGAGTATTGTTTGGTTTTCGCCCCTGGCTCTTCGCCAGAGAGTCAGGGGACTTTTGGAAAAAAAGCTGGTGTTCAAAGTCTCTATACTTCAGCCAGTCTAGAACGGGACCACTGTCAGGTGGTGTCAGTTAAGTCAAAGTTTGTCCCTTGGGGACGTTGTTACTCCTTCGGGGAGCAGAACTCCTTCGGGAGTATTGTTTGGTTTTCGCCCCTGGCTCTTCGCCAGAGAGTCAGGGGACTAAGAAAAAGAAAGAAAAAAAAAAAGTCTCTATACTTACCTGGCACAGGAGTATCCCTGATCACGACGGCGGAGCTCCCAGGTGGGACCTGTTCTATTCAGCCAGTCTAGAACGGGACCATTGTCGGGTGGTGTCAGTTAAGTCAATGTTTGTCCCTTGGGGACGTTGTTACTCCTTCGGGGAGCAGAACTCCTTCGGGAGTATTGTTTGGTTTTCGCCCCTGGCTCTTCGCCAGAGAGTCAGGGGACTTTTGGAAAAAAGCTGTTCAAAGTCTCTATGAGGAGTGTGGACTATAAGTCCTAACTATGATTCATAACTAGAGCAGATATGGTCCGGATACAATTTTATCTGTGCCATATAAAGGCTTGATCCAGACAGAACTTTATCTGGCCATAACTTTATCTGGCCATATATGGTTTAGATCTGGTTCTGGTTTAGATCTGTGTTATATCTGCCTAACTTTTATCTGATCTGATATAAATTCCATATCTGGTGCAGATATGGGCCATATATGGAAATAGCCTATATTCTGCTCATATAAGGACCATATCTGGTCCAGATAAAATTTTATCTGTTCCACATAAAGACTTGATCCAGATAAAACTTTATCTGGCCATATATGGCTTAGATCTGGTTCTGGCGTAGATCTGGGTTATATCTGCCCAATTTTTTATCTGGCCCAGATATAAATCCCATATCTGCAGCAGATATGGGCCGGATATGAAATCCATATCTGGCCCATATATGGAATTTCATATCTGGCCCATATCTGGATTTCGAGTAAGGGTAGATAGTTATAAGGTGTTATATAAAACAAATAATGAATGTTTTTCATTCGTGCGATAGTGTGAATAATTTCATTCGTTGAAAGATTTAACGTTCTATTCAACTCGGCTTCGCCTCGTTGAACAGAACGTTCAGTCTTTCAACTCATGAAATAATTCATACTATCGCACTCATAAACATTCATTATTTGTATACTAACCAACGGTCGAGCACCACAATCTTGATGATAGTGCCAAATCACGCATGGCACGTGACCACCAATCCTCCAATCAAATGTAGAGAAATAAATAAGGTGTTATATAATATATACTAACCAACGGTCGATCATCACAATCTTGATGATAGTGCCGAATCACGCATGGCATGTGACCACCAATCTTCCAATCAGATGTAGAGAAATTAATAAGGTGTTATATAAAGGAGAATAAGTCTATGAACTTTAAACCAGTCATTGTGCGTTCCTGTTCAAGTGTGCTTATTTGTAATGCCGTCAGGAAGAAATAAACTTCTTGTAAGGAGTCACTGAGCGTAACAGTGTAGATATAGGAGTTTGAAATCTATACTTATAATATCTCTGTTGGTATTATTTTTTTTTTGACAAAAGTGGCTGAAAACTCAACAAAGTACTTTGTAAAATGAGTGAAAGTTTAACAAGGAGTCACATATGCTGAATCATTTGGTTGTTTGCAAGAAGGTAATTTTTCAAGTTTCATAGTTTACTGTTAATATCAATATTTTCATGGACAAGTTCAAACAATTGCTGTATTAAAATGCATGTCGTGGTGGAATTTGGGGAAGTTTTGGGTATTTTAAAAGTTAAACATGCTTTTGTATAAAAGGTGATCAGAAAAAATAAAATCAAATGAATACAAAATGAAAAAAAAAAATTATAATATCTTTGGTATCTCCTTGGTGTAACGCCCTCTATATTCATCACTTAAAAGGTTGGTCCATCTCAGCAGTCGCTGTAGTGTGTTATTTCTGCACGAATCATCCTTATCGACAATGGAAAGTACCATTAAAAGAATGATTTAATTTTTTTTATTTCTCCACTACAAATCATTTTCATTTTCACTCCACAGGCGCCATTTTGGACTTCACATCCTCCTTTTACGTCATCTTCGGGACAATGATTTGTTTGGACATATGCGTGTGTATCTTAGCAATTATTATGTTTATCCTAGAAACACCAGTTCCCGAATGCAGCTCGTGAAAAGCGATTCCAGAAGTAACCAAACAATATCAAACAATGAAAAAATGACATAATATGTTTTTAATATCGCAGGTCTAGTCACATAAATTTTTTTTTGTAGGTGATGCTATTATGTATGTAAACATCCTTACTTTACATTGTCACAATGTACAGGTATGCAATGGAGCAGCTAGCCTGGAAAGTGGCGTGTGACAATTGAGGGCATTAGGGGGCAATAACATGGAATGATCATTGGTGAGAAAATCGCCGCAGCATTTCGAAACGCACCCCCAAAAACGCCTCTGGCGTTGTCAAAGGGCAACGCCCCTGCAGGGGACCAGATCCGATGCCCGAGCATGGAGCTACTGTAATAGTTCCATGTTCGGAGCTATATTCAGAATTATTGGTAAAAGAAACAAGTATTTTAATATCTTCAGATTGCTAAAGGGACTTTGATTTTGCTTTTAAACAGGTCACCAAAATCACAGTTTGGTAGGGGTTGCATGTGGCTTTGGATTTGTGGTATCATTGGAGCTGTTCTCTACACGAAGTCAGACATTCTAACCCTTGAACCCTTTAAACCAGGGGCGGACTGACAATGAACTGGGCCCCGGGCCCTAAGAAAAATGGGTATGGGGCCCTCCTCCTTCCCAACCTGAATCAACTTTCCCTCAGTAACACTACTTATAATGGCCACAACCTATCCCACATAGGTTGCCAACTCACTACCAGTCTTCACATTAACAAAGCTCACTTTTCAAAAAAGTCTTATGTTTAATTAAAGTAATGATTTTCCGATTTTCATTTAAATTTCCGAATGACACTGTGGGCTCCCTATCTGTGTGAGCCCTCGGGCAGTGCCCGGTTGCCCGACTTCTCAGTCCGCCCCTGCTTCAAACTGAGGCATAAAATGTACCTGTCAAACCGGGACAATTCCAAAACTTGCACCCTTCATTCCGCGACATGCATGTATCGCAAAATGTACCAGTGCGTATAGCTCGGACTTGGAAAATATGTAGACAAGAGAAGATCATGGCAAGAAACGAACAAACAAGCGCATAATATGTAAAGTGCATAACATGGGCTCTGCATAAGAGCCATGTATATTCAATAAGTCGTGATTGGTAGATCGGTTTCAATTCAAGATCGAATGTATTAACCAATTACTCTTCGACCTACACATTCTAACTTCGATCTACCAATCACGACTTATTGAATATTCATTCCCGCTTCAGGGATTACCATGGTAACAAGGAGAGAGAAACTGAGCTCGCTGGTATAAGAAGTCTGTTGTCTCGTCTGGAAATCAGAAGCTGCATTGGCTGGTGGTTCTAGGCACGGCCGCGAAAGCCGTTGACCGCACGAGTTCAAGTTCCAGTGCTGCTTAGTTTTCCTCTCTGGTGCTTTTCTTTCAACCTTTCCTTCTTTGATAAGGGCTACGCTCTATCTAGGATTGGTTTCAATTCAAGATCGAATGTATTAACCAATTACTCTTCGACCTACACATTCTAACTTCGATCTACCAATCACGACTTATTGAATATTCATTCCCGCTTCAGGGATTACCATGGTAACAAGGAGAGAGAAACTGAGCTCGCTGGTATAAGAAGTCTGTTGTCTCGTCTGGAAATCAGAAGCTGCATTGGCTGGTGGTTCTAGGCACGGCCGCGAAAGCCGTTGACCGCACGAGTTCAAGTTCCAGTGCTGCTTAGTTTTCCTCTCTGGTGCTTTTCTTTCAACCTTTCCTTCTTTGATAAGGGCTACGCTCTATCTAGGATTGGTTTCAATTCAAGATCGCCTATATATATCGCCTATATATCAAGATCGCCTATATATATATATATATATATATATATATATATATATATATATATATATATATATATATATATATATATATATATATATATATATATATAGATATATATATATATATATATATATATATATATATATATATATATATATATATATATACAGAACGCTAATTCCCACCTTAAGGGGAAATTCTTATATCTGCTTGTACATAGGGCGAAAAAAAGATAATAAAATACATAAGAAATAAATTCGCCCTAACGTCTAAACATATAAATTAACGTTAATTCAATGCCCAACCATCCGTTCGTGTAAACAGCTAGGTGTCCGTAAATTTGACAACTTAGAAGTAATGGCATCTAGTTTGTAAATCTAAGAGGGCGCTCTTGTAAGTTTACGTATTCCTATAGAAAAAGTGTGTGGAAACGTTAAGGAGAAACTTATATTTCACCCGAATTTTTTCTTCCCTTAAGGTCGACTTTTCAACAACAACTTTCCCCCTAAGTGCCGAATTAGAGAAATATATATATATATATATATATATATATATATATATATATATATATATATATATATATATACAGTAGACGTTAAGAAGGCCAACAGGCCGGTTGACATTTTGAAGCACGTATTCGAACTATTGCAAATATATAGCAAATATGTACAATATACAGTGATACGAAATTTTCGAACACACCTGTGTTCTTCATCAGCGTATAACGACAGATGACTGAGAAAAGGCTAGCAATAAGAAAGATTCACAAGCAAAAGCTAGGCAGTCAGATTAATTGGGGGTTGTGGAAGGTGTAATCACTGATTATCCCTAAATCCCTATTCAGACCCGCGATGTGTGTATTGAGAGTTAGGACCCATTTGGTTTCAGAATTACGGCGGATCTGTTGGGAAGTAAAAGAAGAGCCCAACAGTATACATTTTAGATCGTTGAGGTCGTGACCGGGTAAGTTGTAATGCTGTCCAACAGTAAAACCCTGGGTATTGTCCCGGATAGTCTGCTTATGATTATTAAACCTAAGACGGAATTTAAATTACAATGTTCAGGCCGAGGTCAGAAGCCTGGTCCCCGAGCAACCCAGGCCAGGTGTTTTTTACACAATTCCAAAGCTCCACAAACTCTCGAAGCTTATCGCCGAGAAAATGCCTAGTACTTCCTCAGGAGACCCGGATCAAGCTCGCACTACCATCTCTGAAGACCCTGTGGAATTGTGTAAAGCTGCCAAAGCACTTAAGGTCTCACCTCCCGGCAGACCAATTGTCTCTGGGATTGGCACCATGACAGAGTTTATTTCTGGCTATGTTGATAACTTACTGCAACCTCTACTACCCAGGATTCCTAGTTTTATCAAGGACACTACTCATTTTTTACAAACTTTGCAGGACATTGAAAAGCTAACTGAAAATACCCTCCTTGTCACCATGGACGTATCATCTTTGTATTCAAATATCCCCCATGTTGAGGGAGTCCAGGCATGTGAAGATTTCTTACGTAAATGCGGTTTCGAAGAAAATTTTCTCCGCTTTATCTGCAGTATTATACGCTTTATCTTATCACATAACCACTTTGAATTTAATTCCCGGCACTTCCTCCAAATTCAGGGCACAGCTATGGGGACTAAAACGGCCCCTAGCTATGCCAATGTTTTTATGGATGCCCTAGAACAGAAATTGTTGTCTGGTTATCATCTTAAACCGGATCACTACTGCAGATATATTGATGACATATTTTTCATCTGGACCCACGGCGTGGACTCCCTTCACGATTTCAATAGGTATGTTAACAATTTCCACCATAGTATCAAATTTACTTTGGAGTATTCTGACACTTCAGTCCCATTTTTGGATGTATTAGTACGTATTACAAATAATTCCATATCCACTTCTTTATATACTAAACCCACTGACAGTCACAGTTACTTGAATTTCAACAGCTGTCACCCCACCAGCCTCAAGGAATCTATCATATACAGTCAATGCTTACGTATCAAAAGAATTTGCTCTGATCCCCTTGATTATGACAGACAAATAGGTAAACTTATAAACCATTTCCTTCGTAGTGATTATCCGCTCAAAGTCATCAAGAAAGCAACTATCAAAGCCTCCAAAGTCGACAGAAATAAGCTTTTAACATACAGCTCTAAAACACCACACCAACGAATCCCCATGGTGTTTGAATTTAATTACAAATTAACCAAACTCTCACGCCCCCTTGTCAAAGACTTCAAGTACCTACGGCTTGATCCCAGCATACGGGATTTATTTAGTGATCCTCCCCTTAGTGCGAGGCGACAACCCCCCAACCTACGATCTTTGCTCACCTCTTCTAGGCTTCCCCAACCCCCAGCCTCCCATGGCAACCGTACATCTTACAAACGACGCTGTCAGGTATGCAAACACATCATCACTGATGTTCCTTTTATTCCCCCGGGTACCACAACTAAAATAAGACCCCCTCCCCTGACATGTGACAGTTCTAATGTCGTATACCTATTGGTTTGCACACGATGTGATAGAGGTAATTATGTCGGTGAAACTGGCTCTAAATTCCGTCTTAGGTTTAATAATCATAAGCAGACTATCCGGGACAATACCCAGGGTTTTACTGTTGGACAGCATTACAACTTACCCGGTCACGACCTCAACGATCTAAAATGTATACTGTTGGGCTCTTCTTTTACTTCCCAACAGATCCGCCGTAATTCTGAAACCAAATGGGTCCTAACTCTCAATACACACATCGCGGGTCTGAATAGGGATTTAGGGATAATCAGTGATTACACCTTCCACAACCCCCAATTAACCTGACTGCGTAGCTTTTGCTTGTGAATCTTTGTTATTGCTAGCCTTTTTCTCAGTCATCTGTCGTTATACGCTGATGAAGAACACAGGTGTGTTCGAAAATTTCGTATCACTGTATATTGTACATATTTGCTATATATTTGCAATAGTTCGAATACGTGCTTCAAAATGTCAACCGGCCTGTTGGCCTTCTTAACGTCTACTGTATTTTTTTGTATGGAGCACACGTGGATTCCATCACCTCAATATATATATATATATATATATATAATATATATATATATTGCCCAATATATATATATATATATATATATATATATACATATATATACATATATACCGACTCAACACTACATATATATATATATATATATATATATATATATATATACATATATATACATATATACCGACTCAACTACAATATATATATATATATTATATATATATATATATATATATATATATATATATATGTAGTGTTTGAGTCGGTAAAGCTGAAAAATCTGGGCGAGGTGAAAAAGTAAAGTTGACTCCAACCCCACCCGGGATTCGAACCCCGGGACCTCCCGCTCGCTAGTGCGGACGCTCTAACCACTGAACCATGAAGCCAAGATGGTGTGACCTTTGTTCAAACCCCATATGAAGCACTCGCAATTCACCTCCTGAGCAGGCACCTATTTTGGGAACAGCACGAGTTCTCCTTTGATGCAAGCCCAACCAGAGATCAAGAATGATGCAATTCAGCCGAACACAATTCTCAACCCGCTAGTGGATCTCCGAAGAGACGCAGAAACAGAAACGTGTGACAGCACAAAGTTGACGGTGAATAAACACTGACGGCAACTGCGATGTTTGTATGTATATATAAATATATATATATATATATATATATATATATATATATATATATATATATATATATATATATATATACGGTAAAGGAAGTATCACACCATAACACAGAATACAAAAGAAAAACAAGTTAGGTGTAGTACTGGCTCTATATTTCGGCAGCAAGCTGCCTTCGTCAGGAACGTACTACTAGAAAGTAGTACGTTTTAGTAGTACGTTCCTGACGAAGGCAGCTTGCTGCCGAAAGATAGAGCCAGTACTACACCTAACTTGTTTTTTTGTATATATATATATATATATATATATATATATATATATATATATATATATATATATTATATAAATGAAATGTAACAAGTAACTAACATAAATATTGTCACATGATTGATAGGAGCCATGCCTGAATTAGGATGACGGTCAACACTAATTTAACTTGGGGACTGCATTTTCCCTTTAAGTTTCTTTTTTTTAAAAGGTGGAAAGGGTGTTATCCGTTAACTTCATTAGAAAGGAACACTATGTTCCTACTCAGTATTTGATGTATAAAACAATATTGAAAGAACTGAATTTTAACCTCGCGAATTACAGAATACTGAGGACATTAAAAATATAGTCCTGTGTTTTCTCGTCAAAATGGTCGTTCCGCTTTGTGAAAGCTTGAACTGCACTTCCGTCATTAGCAATACATTTGTTACATACAAACTTAGAAACCCTTACAGAACTCAGAAATGCATCTAAGCTTTCTTCAGTAAAATGTTTTTCAAAATCATCAAGAGGAGTAAGGGAAACTCTCTGTATATTAAGGATGACCTTTGCAATCCCCCAGCATAACGTGAAAGGGCATTGAAATAAGTTAATTGTTTAAGAAATATCATAAGGGATTGAGGTGTAATCGCTTTTAAGAACATCGCAGATATAAATAATTCCCTTTTCGTACAAAAAGTAATAAAATATAATTTCCTTTAATAGTAGAAATATTTCAAATGATTTGACTTTCAAACTGACTGTCTGGGACTGAATGAAACACGTTGCAACCAACGAATAACATGAGTGATCAACCATATCACGGCAGAACATTAACTGAAAAGTAGCACCATCATCCTGTCGTAATTATTGAATTAATTGGAGTATCAATTACAATTTCTAAATTCAACAGAATGAAGTTTAAAAAAAAACAAAAAAT
>JAIZAY010001623.1:0-13938 GCA_029531755.1 Holothuria leucospilota | reverse complement strand
AGCCGTGGATTTCCCAAACGGCGCAAAGGGAAAACCGGGAGCCGAAGACTCCCCTAAGGGTGGGGTCCGGGGGGGCCCCTGGGGGGGGGCCGGGGGGGGGAAGCCCCCTGGAACCTCTAGGTATTTACGAAATTGGGGCTTTAAAAAATGTTTTGCATTTAGCAAAATTGGGAAATTAAACATACCACAAAAAACACAATTTGACTTTTTTTTATTTTTTTGTCCATGTGCCCAAACAGTCAGATGGGACGATAACTGAGGGTTTAGGAGTAGGGAGAATAATAATTTGAAGTTTCCCGGGGTTTTTAATTTTAAAAGGGGAGATCTAGTATTCAAAATGGGTGCGCGGAAGCCCCCCAAAAAATCGCATTTTTAAACTTTTAGTGATGATAAAAAAAATCCCCTAAGAAAGAAAAAAGATAAAAATTTTGCTTTGAAAAAATTTCTGGGAGGGGGGGGTTTCCCCAGGCTGCGTACGGCCATGGAGCACTGGGGTTTCATGATAATGAAGATTTGTAAGTTATGCAAGCAGGATGTTCTACAGGAATCCCCCGAAACCCGAAGCAATTTAAAACGGGTTTTGGGACGCGTTGAGACATTTTTAAAATTGTAAACCTATTTTTTTCTTTGTTTAAAATGAGATTTTTTTTGCAAAAATTTCTATTTTCCCCCCAGGTGCCTGTTCTTTCAGGGGCAGGATAGGGAAAACATTTTTTTGCCCCATGGGGGTTTTTCTTTCGTGTTTTTGTCATGGTCTGGACAAGTCCCCCCCACTTTTATAGTGGAAAAAAAATATGTCGTTTTTGAAGGTTATGGACTAACTTGAAAAAGCAATAAAAATTTTTGGGGGGTAGTTTTTAATGCTTTGTCAAGGGGCATGGGGTTAAAGTGGCCGGGGAATAATTTTATTGGGGGCGCATTTGGGGGGAAGTTGTGGCCCGGGCGAACCCTTTTAACCGAATGCGAAGGGGGAAAGGCGGAGGCTGGGACTGAGGGTCCTCCCCAAATTTTTTTAAAATTTGACGCTTTTGGGACATTTTGGACCATTTTGTCAGAAAAACCTGCTTCCACCAGGAGTAATTTGAAATGTGAAAATTAAGGTTCATATATACCGCAAAATTTAAAATGTAACCCTCTCAATAAAATTTGTGAAGGTGGTGGTAACTGGTAAAGGCAAATTCCACCAAAATTTTTTCCCACGCCAGCATTTTCAAGTACAAGAGACTCATTTGTATAAGGCTATTCGAACACGCCCAGTTTTTTTTCCTTTCTTTTTTCTTTGGAATAATGCGATTCCCTATACAGGGGAGGGTTTTGAGACTTTGGTTTTCAAGGCCATGGTGTTTTATGCGTACTTATCCTTTCATGACCCTTATTTTTAGAGCTTCAATCCAGTGTGGCCCGAGGACGAAAGAAATTTTTCGTTTTCCAGACAAAATTTAGTTTTCTGAAAGGGGCCGGGAAGCGCCCGAAAAAATTTCCAGATTTTATGAATTTTTATTTTTTATTTTCCTTCATTAAAATGCAAAATTTAATCATAATTCTATTGAAAAATTCTTATAATTTCTCTGGGTCGCTAATTTCGCTCCTTTTTTTTTTATTTTTTAAGCTCTGGAAAAATTGGGGGGGGGGGGAAGTTCCCCCCCTTGCCCCAATCCCGCCCAAGTACAGTACTGTAGGTTGTATAAAAGGCATAGGCGGGATTACGTGGGGCAAACGGGGGAACTTGCCCCCCCTCCCCCCACATTTTTCAGAGCTAGTAAAATTAATAAATAAAAAAATGGAGCGACAATTATGCGAAGACTCAGAGAAATTTACATAAGAGAATTTTCAATAGCCTATTATGATTAAATTTTGAATGTGTAATGAAGGGAAAATATTTTCAAATCAAAATCAATAAAATTGCTAGGAAAATTTTTTTTTATCGGCGCGCTTTACGTGCACCTTCAGAGAAAACTAAAAATTTTGTCTAGGAAACGTAAAATTTCTTTCGTTCCAATTCGGGTCAACCAGGTGACTTGAAGCTCTGAAATAAGGGTCACTGAGGGTTTATTACTACTGTACGTCATAAATAAAATGCACCATGGTCCTTGCACTCAAAGTCTCAAAAATCGACCCAAATGTATAGGAATTCGCATTATTCTCGAAGCAAAAAAGAAAGGACAAAAAAATCGGCTGTCGGCGTGATTCGCATAAGCCTTATACAAATAGATGTCTCATTAGTACTGCTTGTTACATGCTACGCCGTAGGAAAACTTTGGTGGAATTGCCTTACCGAAGTTACACCAACCTTCAGAAAATTGACTGACGGTTACTCTATCTTATAATCTGCGGGAATGATATGAAGATGGTATTTCATCAGCATTTTTTTTTCCCCAAATTACTCCTTGGTGGAAGCAGGATTTTTCTGACAGATGGTCCAAAATGTCCGCAAAAGCGCGTCTCAAAATTTATTAAGAAGAAGAAGATTTGGGGAGGACCATCAGTCCTCAGCCTCCGCCTTCGCGCCTTCGGCGATTGCGGTTGACGGCCTTCGCCGGCACCCACAACTTCCAAAGATGCAGCCTCCAATAAAATATACTTTCCTGTCACTTTAACTCCCGATTGCCCTTGACAATGTACATGTTAAAAAATACCCACAAATAATTTCATTGACTTCTTCAAAGTTATAGGTCTATAACGTTCCAAATCGCCACACTATCTTATTTTGCACACTATAAAATAGTTGAGGGGCACGTGTCCCAGCCCATCGACAAAAATGACACGAAGAATAGCCTCCAAGCCTCCATGGAGCAAGAATATGTTCCCATATCCTGCTCCATGAAAAAGAAACAGGGCACCTGGGAAGTGGACAGAAGGAAATTTTTTATGCAATAAAATGCTACATTTAAACTAAGAAAAAACCCAAAAATTAAAATAGTTACAAAATGAAATGCTCTAAAACGCTTGTTCTCAACCAGTTTCACATATTGCTTCGGGGTATTCGGGGTAATTACCTTCCTGTAGAACATCCTGCTTGTAACAACTTCTTACAAACTCTTTCTATTATCATTGAAACAAACCAACAGTGCTCACAGGGCCGTTACGCACAGCCTAGGGGAAGTCCACCCTCCCCAGAAAAAATTTTAAAAGCAAAAAATTTTTATCTATTTCTATTCTTAGCAATTTCTATTACTCATCACTAAAAGTATTGAAAAATGCGATTTTAGGGCCGCTTCTCGCCGCACCATTCTGAATACTAGCATTCTACCATTTTAAAAGTAAAAAGGCAATGGCGAAAAACTCTCAAAATTATCTATTTTATCCCCTACTTCCTAAATCCCTCAGCCTTGATATCGATCCCATCTGACTGTGGTCACATGGACAAAAAAACTGTTCCAAAAAAAAACTAACTGCAATTGAAACAGGGCAAAATTGTGGTTTTTCGTGGGTATGTGTTTAATCATTGACCATATTAAAGCTGAAAATGCATAATTCATTTTAATGCCTTCAATTTCGTATAAATAACCTCAGAGGTTCCAGAGGATTATCCCACTGAGACCCCAACGCGGCCATGAGGTTGGGCCCCTGGAACCCCACGCGCCGTTAGAGGGAGCTCTTCGCGCTCCGTTGCACCTTCGACGCCGTTTCGCAGTCCACCATGGCTTTGCCTCCCCCCCCCCCCCCATCACTTCCAGACATCAAATCCCGCCCCTGTATAAAAGGTTTTCTTGGGTATCATGTATCAATTGAAAATGATCAGACAAAATAAGTGTGTACCCTAAGCTCTAATAATCACTCATGAATTAAAACATATGCAAACGATGAGGTGGATCTAATCAGATTACCATAAATTAAAGTTTCCGATATATATTCTTCTAATTAGCAACTCCTTGGTGTGATTGAGGACTTAAGCACTCCACATTGTATTGTTGTCGGGTACTGGAATGTGGTGCTTGACCAGTCAGAACACCTCTAATTACCTACATACCAACAAATTCAGAGCTCTCCAGGCTGTTCTGACACTAATGAATGACTTCAACTTTTTCGATGCTTTGGCGTGTTTTTAATCCCAAAAAAGAATCCCGAAAAGAATTATACTTACAGGCAGAAGAAATGCTTCGAAGCAAAGTAGACTGGACTACTTTCTTATATCTTCTGGGATCTTAAACACAGTCACAATTGTTTCCATATCACAACAGTTACCGTACTGATCACGCAATGATAAATGCTTCTTGTAAGTTGAGTCAAATTGTAACAGCCAAACTGATAATGGAAATTTAATAATTCTCTAGTAAGAGATTACTGTTATCAAAACATGGTCAAAAAGTGTTATTGCTGAAGCTATTACAGAGTATGCATGTTCCCTACAATCAAAATGTAGCTTATTATTGCATTTACCTAGAGATAAAATCCAATTTACTATAACTGATCAACTAACTTTTCTTTGAAACTTTGTCGATGAAGATAAGTGGTAAAACTATTTCGTATTCCTCTTATCAGACCATAGAAAATGAGAGGGAGTTTCCTTGTGAGGGAAATTCAGCGTATCGAAAACCATGATTCCCATAATACTACGGCAAATATTTTTTTTTTAGAAAAAGAACTACAAGATTTAAGAGAGAAAAGCTAAAAAGGGTTTTAATCAGGTCTCGTGTGGAATGGATGGACGAGGGTGAAAAGCCGTCTAAATTTTTCCTAAAACTGTAATTAATCCTAAAATGTTATTACGTTCAAAAGTTATTAAGTCACCTCACTAATGACGAAGGGGTCAAATTTATGATAATGAGGGGATTCAAAGAGAAGGTTACGGTTATTACAGAAAACGAATAATTCAAAGATTTTGACCTTCTAAATTTAAATCTAAAACAACTTTTATCCAATCATAACGTCCAAAAATTATCCACAATTGATATTGGTCACTTTATAGCAAGGGCATTTAATTATGGTTATGAAAACACCATAATGGCTGTGACACAAAAATGGGGTTATTACGTTAATACCAAAGGGGGATAAACCAAGGTAGTTTCTGAAAAAATGGAGGCCCATAACTTTTTTAAATGTATCTTACGGGCTGACGGGACTGCGTTGGGTTGCATTTCAAATCGTTTTAAAAATGTATTGCAGAAATTGATTTCTACGGATCAAAGTGGTTTTATTAAAGGCAGATATACAGGTGACAGTATCCGTACAAATTGCAGGAGGAACAAACGCCTGGAATCATTCTCAGCCATCGACTTTGAACAAGCGCATTTGATAGCAGTAGCGTAAACTGTGGCGCTTGAAGTGGGGGGGGGGGGGGTGTGGTGGGCAGGGACGAAAATAAGGTAAATGTACCGACAGCATTATAGTCAATGTAACCCGACACTTAGTGGTCAAAGGGTTATCACTTAAACAAGTCACCCTCGCACCCGTGACCCTCCCATCCACCCAGGGGTGGCACCAGGATTTTTCCGACGGTGGACAGAACTCCAGACGGGAAGCCCAGAGATCCGAAGCCTCGGGCATCCAGTCGAGAGGTTGGTGAGGGAGAATTTGAAGAGAAACCTTAAACCTGTAGTACCGTATACCATGTCACATTGCGGGGCATATTTTGCCCCAATGAAATTTTGTATTTACTAGGAGAAAAATAGTTTCCGCGCAGATAATTTAATATTTTTTTGCGGACTCTAAGCTGTGAAAAAGCGCGGGCAATCAACGCAAAACTATTTTTGGAGAGACATATACACTTAAAAGAATCTGTTTTCTTATTTAAAGCTTACATAGGTTAATGGTCCCCTGGCAGTTGAGCCCTTTCCGAGCACAACTTAAATTTGTAACTTCCTTCCTCGGAGTCACTAAGCCGTACCAAGAGACAGATACCTAGCAGACAAGGAGAATATTAACTAAGTCTAGCGAAATGAGATAAAAAATTCCTATTCCATTTACATAATTCTATGTATTCTTTTTTTTTTTTTTTTTTTTTTTTTTTTTTTACTTATAAAGTTTACTTGAAAGATGGAAAAGGTTTGTGGCCAATTGGATATTTAGCGTTATAAGTGAATGGAAACTGAAGGACCGGTGGATAAAGCGTACCAAAAATTTGGGGTTTAAATTCGCAGAAATGACCCTTTTTTTTGGAAATGCCAAAATAAATAAATTGGGACCACATGTGGCGACAGAATTTTCCCGGACAGAGGCTGGGCCATGTCCAGCAAACCCAAGTTCCGTCAGCTCCTTTACCGAGGGGGTGGTGAGAGTGAGAAGTAGATATGAAGGTGCCTGCTATCCCATAAACCATTGCAGGGCAATATTTGCACAATATCACTTATTACTCAAGAGCCAGACTTGGTGAACTGATAGTGTTCTTTTGAGTTCGGAAATCGTGAAATTTGCAGAAGTCCGCGCGAAAGCGCGCGGAAAATTTTTAGTAGGCTTGCAAACGAAAAACTATATGTAATTATTAAAGAAGCAATAAAGAAATAAAAAAAGCTGTAGGGGTTGTTAGACCGTATTCGGGGATATATAGCATAACATTAGTGTCTATAAGCACCTGGACTGCCCGATGGAATAGCAGCCAAACTTTGCTCCGTTAGGTCGTTTTTTTCAAAAACTAAACCCTATAGCAGGGCACACAGACGAGAGAACAGTCAAATAGCTTTTGCGATATGGGTATGAAATTTACGACCTCTACATAACCTGTGTGTTCTGCCTACATGTTACTTGGTAAGGGTGGACAGGACTTACGCTTATCTAGCTATGTTGTAAAGGAACTATTGAAGAAACTGAAGGGACCTTACAGCGCGCGTAGCTGCGCCGTAAAATTTGGGGTTCTTATTAGAGAAATTGTCCTCTTGAGAAGCCCCCAACGATGGTAAAACCGTCGGTGGAGTACTTAGTCGTCGTTTCACTAAAACCGGGCGGATGTGCGACAAGATCAGCAAATGTACCGGACAGACCATCCCAGGAAGGCTAAGTGATGTGTGTGTGTGGGGGGGGGGCGAACCTCCCTACCACTCCTTCAGTTTTACGCCTTAGTGTTTGATAGTATTTCTTTAAAATGCGTTTCGAAAAGTTCTTGAATTTTTTTGTATTTTGGTCCCTCAATTATAAAATGGTTTGATACATTTTATTACAACGCAAAACTCGTCTGCCCTTTCAAATGGTCTCAGGACTTTCCCTTTCGATCCCTTGCCTACCATTATCCATCCCTCCCAGGTGATTTCCGAAGGTACTGAACCTATCTCCAAAACAGACAGGACAAAAAGGAATAAATAGTGAAAAAAAGGCACAAAAAAGGGGGAAAGGAAAAGGAGGTGAGAGAAAATGATGAAATGAATTTTAACGAATTTGGAAGAAAACCCAATGCTTCGGAAGGCGCATATTTTAAAATGTTGTCTTTTTCCGCGCGCTAGTCTCATTATTGCTCCTTGTAGGAAATCTTGAATGGATTAATTCTCACAAAGCGCCTAGTAATCCCTGCCATGATCCATCCTCAGCTACCTGCAATCACACTATCTCGTGCACTGTTAAAAGGTAACTTAAAGGTGATCAGTCGTCTTGAAATATTCTTTGTGACGTCAGCCTTTTCTTGACATGTTTCTGCAGTCGTCACTGTTCAAGGATACACCGTTACAAGCATGAGTTAAAGCTAATCGGTAAGCAAGAAGAGACGGCTTGTAGCTGTATACCTACTAGCTATACCGATGTCATCATAGCTACTTGTACGGTGTATCCTTGAACAGTGACGACTGCAGAAACATGTCAAGAAAAGGCTGACGTCAGTAGTATAGGAGTACGATTTCGCACCTTTTTTGAGGTGGGTAAATGAGGTGGATTGACTGAGGTGGGTAAAGTGAAGGAAAAGAGCGCCATCTTCTGGGAGCAGACACCAGACAGCGTGATTGCGTCATCATAAGCTATGAAATAGTGTTTCCCCGTCCTTGACAGTCATACCCGTTTAAATTTGTTTATCATGCGTATACCGATTTAGCAGTTTCTTATTGGGTTAGTTTTTTTTTTACTTGGAAAACTGTCGATATGTTTCAGTGAGGTATAAGGTGGTAATGGGTAAATCAGGCCTCTATGTTGAGCAGTGAAAGCAAGTATATTTACTACAGGATTTAGAATTTACTTGACAGGAACCGTACATTTTTAGGCTTGGGAATGTCAATAAATTGAACTTTGGTGGTTGATTTGTAGATCCGACTGTACACAGTTTCACACCGACGCTTTGAACTCGTATTGTCCTTATTACAAGTTCTAGTGCTTTGTAGAGGAAGGTATGATACTCTTTTTGACATTTCTAATCCGGGCGGATACGGTCAACAAAACCGCCTTTCGTATATATTCTTTTACGTAAATATCGTATTTGACTAAAAAAGGACGTACACGTTAACTGTTTACAAATTGGTAAAATAGAACATAGGCTTATGGTTTGTGAAACGGCGGGCATTGTGATAGTTTATGAATGACAAGAAATTTTCACCAATTGTTTATAACCCTAGTAGTAAGAGATTCTCAGTGTTACAAAGTCTTGTGAATGCAGGCGAGTTTCCCATTAGAGCGCATTAAATTTTCTACCAGTGAAGCGCAAGCACTTGAATCAGTTCCAAACCACTAAACTGGAGGCGTAAAACAACCGTCCAGGCCATCCTATGCAGAAAAGGTTTCGGCAATAGATTTATTGAGCATTAGTACGGCACAAATGTTAGTGCTCATAAAGGCACAATTAATTTTGTTTTTTTGCGTTTTCTAAACTGTACCATTTTCGTACCCCTCCGTCGAATCACCGGCATCTAAACACAGGTCACTAAACACGCCACTTCACAGTTTAAACGTCACTACAACTGCTTGTGTACAGGTCTTCCTTATTGATGTCAGGATCCAATGGCAACACTACTATAATGTGCAAATCTGGAGTTCCACAGCGATATGGTGCACCCATGTAAGCTAGATTAAAACAGGTTGGTTATCACGATTGGTATACAGTTGATTACATGTTACTGAAATTACGGTGAAGGAGTTATAACATAACAAATTCTTTTGCTTTTATACTAAGACTCGGTCACTTTTATGTCCAACTGATGAAAGAGGGCTGGAATCACTAATTCTTATCTAATCATTCATTACGGTATATACACATAGGACACGGGGCCTTTAACCGTGCACTGTTGCCTGGGATTTCGGTTACATCTAAAACTCACAATTACCTCTCCGCGTGACTGTAGGCCTGCAGGCTGTATCCTTATTCCTCGCTGAACTTATGTTTTTAAAGATTAACGAAATTACGCATCGCTGTTAGTACTCACATGTCTGTTGTATCCCTTTATAGTCCAAGTTTACGTTGAAGAACTTGAAGAGCACGCGGATATCAACACCGATCAATAGTTACACAACTGGAATTATGATTAAACAAGGGTTCAAGTTACCTACTATAATAGACGTGAAAAATGTCAATAATTCTCAAAGCTAAACATGGCTCTTACATGCATATTGCCTCCTACTGCTCCGTAGGCTGCACACTGCGTTAAGCTCCTCTGCTCCGGAGCATGACGGAATAGGTATGGCTCCTCTGCTCCCATTGCCCCCATGTGTGCATGCTTATTGGGGGGGGGGGGTGGCCACCACGTGCCTCTCAGCATCTGTCCTCTTCCCCAGTGTTATCACGCGTGCTCCCCGTGCTCCATATACTTTCACATGCATATGCTGCCTCTGCTCCGTAGGCTGCACTGCGTATGGCTCCTCTGGCTCCGGATTCACACCACTACGTGTGCTCCATCTGCTCCCATTCCCCCATATGTGCATGCTACAGTGTTGGCCCTACGTGCCTCACAGCATCTGTCCATCTTCTCCCAGTGTTATCACGCGTGCTCCCCGTGCTTAAAACTGCTTGACATGCCTATGCTCCTCTGCTCAGTAGGCTACACTGCGTAATGCTCCTTCTGCTCCCGAGCACACCACTAGGTGTGCTCCTCTGCTCCCATTGCCCCATATGTGTATGCTTTATCGACCCTACGTGCCTCACTTTCAACTGTCCTCTTCCCCCAGTGTTTATCACACGTGGCTTTACCCCGTGTTCCATGCGCTCGTCACTGCGCATGGCTCGTCTGGACTCCGTGTGCTTCCATTGGTCCCATGCTCATGTGCTCCGAATGCTCTATGGACAGCAATGCCCCTCTGCTCTGAGCGAGTGAGGGTACATTTAAGTCGATCGACACTCGTGTTTTCTTACATTTTGAAGCAGATCTTCGTGATATTGCAGCACTTTCAGCATGTCTCATCTTTGCCATATCTGTCAGTTGCCGTTCACCGCGAGCTACAATCCTCCGTCGGCATATAGAGCGGGTCCACAAACACGGTCATGGAGGACCTCGAAAATGTACGGGTGGGGGGCTCGAAGAAGGGCGAAGGGAAGCGACATCACGACTCCATCAGTACGAGGGTTTCATACGACGATATCTCAGAGAGCGATACTAACGGACCAGTTCATCAAAGCCTCTGGAGGAAGGAACGACATGGACTTTTTTTTTGATAGTAGTGAAAAACTGACGACAGTGACGACACACCGGGAAAGAAGCGGACACCGAGGGAGCCGACAGCAGCGAAGAGGAGTCCGCAGAAGAACGACGTTGTTTGACCGATAATGATGGCGCGGAGGACGATGGTAGTGGAAAATGTGTGCTGCCGATGACACTTTGGAAGCCCTAGCTCATAATGAATAAGGGCCATGGGAGTTATGCTTTAAAACGGGGGACTAAAGAAATGGACAGAACTATGCATTTGTAAAACTAAGGATAAAAACTATATACTTCCCAACTCACGGAGTCGGAAGACCTGTGAGACAGAAACAGTCCTTCATTTGCAGTCGATGGAGCAGGTGTCTTTCAACGCCTCAGACTTCGACAGCCGTGACAACAAAAACACTGATAAGGGTGCATGGCTACGATAAAGGGGAATGGGAATAGTGAAGGTGTTGGTTTATGAATCAATAAACAGTGGAAATAAAAACATGAACAAAGGATAATTATCGCCCCCCCCCCCCCTGATCTTCATTTGCTTTATTCAATTGTAGTTTCTATATATCGCAAGTGAACATGCTAAATACCATAATGCTACTCCACAGTATGATAATTGACTTTTTCCCATCCACCGCGGTATGGAATACTCCCTTTTAGACGATGTGCGAATAGTCTGTTCATATGTCTTTTTCCTTCAGTACATCCCAATGCCCGTTTCGGGGGGGACTGCAGCCAACCTTTTACGAAGTTCTCCCCAACCATGTCTTTAGGGTAGAGAACATCCAATTGTGGTTACAAAGACAAATCATCTGTAGCATCATGATGACCCACTCGGTCTTTCACAAAGTTTCTGAAAACGTATCAAATTGGCCAATATCCAAACTAACTGCTCCATTGACGACAAAGCTTAAGAACGTTGGAATCTCTTGAAGAAGGCCAACCCGCCTCCCATCCTTCCGAAAATTTTACGTAACCAATCTGTGGGCAACCCTAGCTACCATCGACGCAAATATGTAGGTTTTTCGTGAGGTCCTTTACCCTTTCCAACACAACATGGTTTGGCTTTGTTTTTAATGTGTATATATCTTCAATGTGCCTTTCAAAATTATGATTGAGAAAGAACAACTTTTCACACACATTGACAAGTTTCGCCCCCATTTCTCTCCCTCCGTGTTGACGTTTTAGTGTCGTAAATAGGTTATCTCCCTCGAAAAGGGTCTTCTGACCATATTTCACACACATGTATTTTTGTCCTTGATTGTGGACACACCAAACCTAAAGCAATCACAATATTACCCAAATAATTCTTCCCCGTACCTGCTGCTTCCCGTGGTTGCTCCCCTGCTGCTCCCCTGCTGGGCATCTGCTGCTCCTCTGTGGCTCCCCTGCCTACTTCCCTGCTGCTCCTCTGCCGGCTCACCTGCTCCCATGGTTCTCCTCTAAGTGTTGGAATGAGAAAAAGATTAAAGGACATTCACCTTCGGGAAGAGTTCAGTATTGTCTCTAACAACTAGTACATAAGAGTGATGGAATAAAATCAAACATTTAAATTTTTAAATCAAACATCTACAGACTTTGTTCAAGTGGTAAACAACAAGCAAACACTTACTTGTAAATTGGTTTAGCAAATTAGAATCCGAACTTTATTCTAAAACTACATGCATTTGTAACATGATCAAACAAAAAGAAATACCTACATTTTATCTGCATTCAAAATGGCACAGAAGAGGAAACGCTTTCACCAGACATTAAATGGCTAACATTTACAGGTTCACTAATATGGCAACATGTGGTCTTCTCTAAAGTAAAGTATTAACCATCGCAAGTTCATTAATTGTTCCGCAAATCATTTGAAAATCTTAAATGAGATTTAAAGACAAATATTCACGATCTGCACAACATGATCTTTTTTCTATGAAAGCTCATTTATTGAAAATAAAATATTAAAACGTAAGAACATCGTCTTTTGAGAAACTATTCGAGGTGAATGTCCCTTAGTCTTTTTCTCATCCAAACTTATGAGGAGAACCAGGTTGAGCAGGTGAGGGGGGCCGCAGAGGAGCAGCAGGGAGTAGCAGTGGGAGCAGCAGAGGCGTCAGCAGATGCCCGGGCGCTGGGCAGGTGGCATGAGCAGCAGGGTAGCAAACCGGGGAGCAGCAGGTACGGGGAAGAATTTATTGAGTAATATTGTGATTGCTTTAGTTGGTGTCCACAATCAAGGACAAAATACAATGTGGTGTGAACTATGTCAGAAGACCTTTTCGAGGGGAAGATAACCTATTACGAACACTAACGTCAACACGGAGGGAGAGAAAATGGGGGCAAACTTTGGCAATGTGTGTGAAAAGTTGTTCTGTCTCAGCATATTTGAAAAAGGCACATGGAAGATATATACAAACGTTAAAACAACAAAGCCAAACCAGGTTGTGGTTGGAAAGGGTAGAAAGGACCTCACAACCTACATATTTGCGTCGGATGAGTAGCTAGGGTTGCCCACAGATGGTTTACGTAAAATTTCGGAAGGATGGGAGGCGGGTTGGCCTTCTACAAGAGATTCCCGAACGTGACTTAAGCTTTGCTTCAAATGGCAGACGTTGGATTATTGTCCAATTTGATACGTTTCAGAACTTTTGTGAAAGACGAGTGGGTCATCGATGCTACAGAGGATTTTCTTTGTAACACCATGGGATGTATCTACCACTAAAGACCTGGTTGGGGAGAACTTTCGAAAAGGTTGGCTTGCAGTAACGTAACGGGGCATTGCGGATGCTAATGAAGGTAGAAAAAGACATTGAACAGGACTATTCGCACTCGTACTAAAAGGGAGATTTCATCACCGCGGTGTGATGGGAAAAGTCAATTATCATACTGTGGAGTAGCATTATGCGATATTTAGCATGTTTTCACTGCAATATATAGAAATTACAATTGAGATAAAGCAAATGAAGAAAGACACGATAATTATCTTTGTTCTATGTTTTTTATTTCCACTGTGTGATTGATTAATAAACCAAACCCTTCACTATTTCCATTCCCCTTTACGTAGGCCATGCAACCCTTATCAGTGTTCTTTGTTGTAACGGCTGTGTCGAGTCTGAGCGTTTGAAAGACACCTATCATCGACTGACAAAGGAAGGACTGTTTCTGTTTCAAAGGTCTTCTTCGAATCCGGGATTTGGAACGTATATAGTTTATCCTTAGTTTTTACAATGCAGAGTCTAGTCCCTTTCTTTAGTGCCCGTTTTAGCTATAACTCCCATGGCCTTATTCATATGAGCGTAGGGCTTTCCAAAGTGTCAATCGGGCAGCACAAATTTTTCACTACCATCGTCCTCCTCGCAATCATTATCGGTCACAACGTCGTCTTCTGCGGACTCCTCTTCGCTGCTGTCGCCCCGTTCCGCTTTCCTACGTCTCCCGGTTCACACAGTAGTCCTTTTTCCCAATTTAGCTTTTTCCT
>JAIZAY010001588.1:0-14165 GCA_029531755.1 Holothuria leucospilota | reverse complement strand
CCGAAGGGCGATGAAATGGTGTGTTCGAGTTGTAGGATTTAAGGAAGTCCAGAAAGTCAGGGACGGATAGTCCATCGGGACAGTCGAATTGGGAAGCTGATATTATAGGCCACGAAACCCTTTCCATCTTTTTTAAGTAACTTCATAAGTAAGAATACACGGAATTATTTAAATGTCGGGAATATTCATCTCCGTTTCGCTAGGACTTAGTTAATGTTCTTCTCAGGGGCGTATATTTCTTGAATTTTCAGGGGCAGGGGGGGGTGGGGGAGAGTGTGCTTTAACCTTTAGGGACCGACTCCCACCACTTCCATTTCTTGGAGACCGACTCCCCCATTTGTTGCCATAAGTTGTGCGGTTCGAAATTATGGAGAACCTTTTTTTTCTTTCGTTCTCTTTTTTTTTTTTTTTTTTTTTTTTTTTTTTCTTGTCTTTTTTCGGACAAAACTTTACTTTCCATTTCACTTCAAAATGTTGTTCAATTTGTCTGGTCTACTGTTTATAGAGGCAATTACTGAACTGGGACTTTGAGACCGGACTTTTTTTTTTTGGAGGCTCAGAAGACACGATTATGATTTTCCACGGGTGGGTTGTCACAACACACATCAACAAACAAAAAAACAAAAACAAACAACAACAAACAAACACACAACACACCCCCGTATTTCTTTGCGCCGGAACATTTGCGCCCATTGTTCTCTTTGTCTCTTTTATCTGTTTTGGCGGTATTCGGCTAGTGACTCGCAGGAGGGAATAAAATGTAAGGCGTACCCGACAGGGCCAACCTTCCATGACAAGTTGACCTATGTAAGCTTTAAATAAAAACAGATTCTTTTTAGTGTATAAGGCTCATCACCCAAAAATAATTTCGTGTGCTTTTCTCGCGCGCTTTTTCACACTCTAGAGGCGTCGGCAAAGGAAAATGTAAATCGGCAAACGGAACTATTTTCCTCTAGTAAGATACAAATTTTATGCCAAAATATGCGCCGGTAAATGACATGGTATAGTTCACATGTTTTCTTCAAATTCACCCCTCACCAAACCTCTCGACGGGATCCCGAGCTGTCAGAGGTTCCGGGGAGGCTTTAGGGGAGGAGAATTCGGTTTCGAATAAAATCAGAAGCCCCGGCGACGAAGATTCGAAAGTGGCCTGGGCTTCTGATTTTATTGAGACCTTTCGTGGTCAACTGCTAATTACACCACCTATGAAATCGATTTTCATTTCGAAATGGAAAAATTGTTAACTAAACTATTACCACTTGAGTGACAACCGAAAAAAGCTTTGATGGAAGGGGTGAGGTACACGCCCTGGACAATGTAGGCCTCTATGCATTTGTTGTTAAGTGACCTGAATTTGGAAATTTACAGCGAGGATATGCTTAAAGAAAGAAGCAACAATTAGGCAAAAGAAGAACTGAGGGCGCAAAGGAGTCTAAACGAAAGATAAACAAGTAGGATTAAAAAGGAAAAACGCCAACTCCTAAGCCGCCAAAAGAGGAAAAAGACTCCCTGCTTAGTCTCCGTGGCCTTGAAATACACGTTATTAAAGCATTTGGAGTCCATAGTCCCCCTTTCCATGTGCCGATGTTACTGACCCTAAGACGGGTTGGAAATGAGTTTGGATCATATTAATAATAGGTAATCTAAATGTAAGGCTGTATACCATATAAGCACAGAACCTGCCGAGGGGGAAGGGAGGGGCGCTGCTATGCACGCTGCGCTCCTTTTCTCCCGCATCTTTACTATGGTAACGTACTTTATATTGGAAACACGCTTGAAACGATGCTGGCCGTGGCGTAATATAAAGGTACCTGTTGCCTTAGGCCCCCAGATATTCCAGCCCCCAGATTTTTTCGTTGTCCGAATAAAATGTGTAAGAATTAGAGAAAAATAAATGTTAAACGGAAATAAAATTTTGAAGTATTTCCTTTCAAAAATAAACAAATAATAAAAATGTGTAAGCATTATGAAAAACAAGTAAATGGTGGTAAAAATACAATTTGCGCACTTATGAAAATCAACTTATAACTTTACAAAAAATGCCTACGTGTCACTAAATTAGGTCATATAATCTGCACTGTCGTTTACTTCGCATAATAATTCGCACTTGGACAATGAAATCGAACGTCCCGACGACAAATTTCGGATGTGACATTGTCATGAGTTTAGACCCTTTCTGCCTTTCGGATTTTTTTCAGATGGCTGGTTGATTTACTGAAAACATGGCAACCATTACACTGACAGACCATTCTTACACGAACCAATCATGTACTGTAAAAAATCATGCACAAAAATATGCCGTACCCGGATAAGGGTTACTGGCGTTTCGAATAATTCTTACTGACCTTAACAAGTACGTCCGTGTCTCTCCTCCTTGCCCATGACTGGTGCACTGTTTAGAACGATTGTTTTCGACAAGTCCTCTTTTTACTAGTTTGCACTAGGCCCGCCCGGGCGATTTGTAAAATTCCATACAAGGTTCCGGATTTTCACTGGGGTTTCCCACATGGATCCCTTCTCTGCTTTGTCGGGTTATAATAGGTTTGAAAGATTTACTGGGTGGTATTATAGTTCTGAGCAAGTAATATAACGATGTCTTGAGTCCGTGAAACAAATAAGAGCCAGCACCATTTTGCAATCTAGACACCATTAAAAACCGGAAAATTTCCCAAAGGGAAGGGACGCCCTTATACCCCTACATCAGGCCAGTGAAACTATGTCCTCCGTGCTAGAAAATAAATATGGTAACCCTAGGTTGGAGACAACATGGCCATGATCTAGGGGGATGCGTAATTGAGTAGTGGAACATGTAGCCTATAGATTAGGGTGATGGACAAATGTAACGAAGAGTATACTAACTATGTGAAACATGGGAGAATTTGCAGGACAGATAAATAGAAAAGGGATGGCATAATTCATTAATGACTCTTGTATTATCTCAGCTCATAGGATATCCACAGCCTATACACAGCGGGGTGTGGGGCAATTACCCCCAGAAATTTGGTCATGATGAATTGCACTGTTTTCCAACTTGAGAACATAACAGGATAAAACGCAATAAAAATATAAAGAAAAAGGCATGTCGATCGTAATGAAACCAATTATACAATTTCAAATAAGCCAGATCAGTATTTTCATACCGATAGTCTGGTACCAATCATCAATCATTTACATCTCATATTAGGGATGTATTTCTAAGCCGTCCTTTTGCTAAAATTCTCATAGCTACAATGTTTTGCTGTTGAGCGCTATATACTATAGAAGTCTTCAATCATCATGTCTTAAAAACGTTTTTAAAACCGTGACAGTTTAAATCATAAAAACGTTTTTATAAAATAACCAAATACAAACGCCCTCGCTCCCCTCCCTTAAACCCTCCCCCACAACGACGCTCAATGGCTGAGGTCAAGTGCTTTACAATCATAGCATCAAGCTCCTCAAAAATTGACTTTTGGTCGCACTAAATCACAACTACTCTTTCGTTGTTCCTTTTAAAAGCTGTAAATCCCCGAAATATTTCACCATTTGACTATCTATGCGTCCTCCTGGAAATTAAAAAATTTTCGCCAAAGGGGGATGGGAGACACCCGTTCCCTTTAGTCCCCTCCCATAGGTCCACAGATCAGTAATGCCCACTTTTTGCCCCCTAGCAAAAAAGTTATGAGATTTGAATTTCGAATTTCAAGCCTGGTTACATACAGCGTTAAAACACGAAAGTGCTGTTTCCTGCCATCTGGAGGGTTTTGTAAAGCCCAAAATTTTTCTTGCACGCTCCGCGCACAAACCAATGGTGGCGCTCCGCTTTAGATAGTCTTGACAAACCTGACCCTCGGCGGTGCCGCCCCCCCTTTGTTACCTAGGCCGCCCCTAAAAATTTCATCATAGCTACGACGCCCCTGTGTAATGCTGTTTTCATTTCTTTGAAATTTTATACATTTCCCCTGTAAATAGTTTAGGCGTGGCTTGCAAATGTTTCGTAGTTTGCCGGTATAAATGACATCTAAAATTGTGGAGGTGGGGTGGAAGAGAAGAGAGAACAGGAAGCCGTGATCTTCGTCGCAGACTTTTCTAATTCCTTCGGTGAGACATGTAGTCGGGATAGTAGGTACGATAAAATGTGTAATTCAGAAGCTGGGTTAGGCCATAAATGTTGCAGGACGTGGGACTTGCAGCTTAAAGCCCCGACACGGGACGGGTTGTCGAAAGGTTATCGAGAGCAAACTTTTCGTAGCGGCATTTTGGGTTTTTAGTTAGCTGGCATAGTGAAATATGAAAATTGGAGGGGGGTGGGGGGGATTTATCACAGGATTTACGGCCCTTATTTCAAGTACTGTAAAATATCAGTAATATTACAGAAACGGCTTGGCCTTTTTGTGGTTTACTTCAATTTTTATTGTTTTCCAACGAAACTGAAATGGTGACTTTTATAAAGAAGTAGGGGCGGAGAAAGAATTGGACCTGATTTTGTGTGGGTGTAAGTCAATGTTGGCACATAATTAGCTGGTTTCGCGTACACCTAAAACCTTGTAGAAGTTTTTTGGGGCCAGTTATCCAGCTTACCCGTCACAATGAAAGACTTTTTGAGCAACACCGGCGTAGGAATACAAAACATGACCCCCCCCCCCCCCTTGTCACTTAGCAAATATATGAGATAGATACGCTGTCTTTCCAAAGTCTCGTCATCGGCCTGAGGTGGAACAATGTTCAACCATTTTTTTTTTCACAGCATAATTTCCAACTCAATCACTTCCTAAATACATTTCAAGAAAGTTTCACTGCCCTCTCATAACATGGTGAAAAAATCAACCCAACCCAAATTTATAGCTTCTGCATGTAGAGGGTTCACACTTCTGGCGAAAGTGCAAATTTTATGTAAATGGTGGAACACGGAATTCCCATAAACAATGGACGTAGGATAAACGTGCCCATACGGTCGCCGCGTTTCGCACAAATTTAGATACCAAGGTGGCCGGCGGGTTGCCACCATATTTGCCCAATTTGACGTGAATCTGCAACATTTTTAGACAAAATATAAACATGAATGGATGCACAATATCGCAGTCCTTTATTCTAATCTGTTGAATTTGACCTGAGCTTGCATTCTTTCGAAAATATTACAAGTTTCTCACACAATCTGGTCGACTTACTGGCGAAACTCTAGTCGCCTGAGCAAGTTCCATACTTTTCGCAAACCCGAGGCTACAGAAAGACAGCCCATAATAATTGGTAAGCCTACTCCTGTACGTAACGGATAGAGGTGACCATAATTTATTGGGGTTAAAATCAGGGACGCTACTATACTAAGAACAGGCCCGTGTTAAGGAAAATAATGACACATCATTAGTGTTAAAACCGGCCTACAGTTAATATGTGTGAATCACGAGCGAGTGGATAGAAAAATCAACGATGGGGCCCTTTGACATTCGATATCTGTTCATTGACAGACTGATACCTTTTACGGTAGTTTTGGTTGATCCTATGCACGTTGATAGTACTTTCTGCTGGACGACTCCCCCATCTCAACATGTCTTTTGTATAGTAGCGCCACATATAACTAGCTAGCCGGGCGCCGCCGTTCTAGCTCGAGTCCCGATGCCGAAAGGTACACAGATATGCTAAACACAATCATCAAAATATTATTTTTGTGTACAACATTATATTAATATCATTGGGAAATTTTCATCAAATTTCGTCAAGGCACCATTTGTTGTGTTCAAATCGGGAACATTTTTCGTTCGGGGACCACTTGTTCAATTCGGGAGGTTTGAACGGAACACGCGGATTCGGGGGACTCTCCCCGAACTGTCCCCGAAAATCGGAGTAACGGATATTCTGGGGTCACCTTGAACGTATGGTGGTATCAAAAATGTACGCATAGGCATGTGGACGTTATTGTCAGTATGCTCTGTCCATGATATGATAAGAGTTATAGGAGTCTGTGGGCTCACATCTTTCAGGATTGTGCCTCCTGTAAGCAGGGCTTATTTGTTGAGTTTTATCACTAAATATCAGCTTCTAAGTACAATTCGTAATCGAAGTTTTAATAGCAATACAATAGCCTGGGGGATGCCAACTTTCTAGCCATGCTCATTTCCGATGGAACAAAAAAGAATAAACTGTCATGGATAATTAATGCCACACGGCCACAAAAATCAGCCACGGGGGGGGGGGGTAGGGGGGTGGAATCAACATGAGCGACCGGTTGCTTGGCTACAACAGACAGCTCTTTTCACTTGTATAATAACGTTGTGTAGTGCAGTACGAGGCTATTACTGTATAGTTACTGGGCTTAGCTGCTACCGTGTTACATTTATACATTTATACAGGCTTGGTCAAGGAACGTTTGTTCGTCTTTGTGTCGCCATGCGAAGGGGCCTCTATATACAGGACCAGTTTGTACAAACCGGGCAAGATCTGTACAAGATCTTACGCCCTAACGTTTAGTGCTTGCACATGTTTCCACTGCAAGGATTTACTCCTTGTTAGCTCGATTTTTAGTCCAATGATGAAATTACGTACCCTTTATACGTAATGTCAACCCCGTATCTTCAGGAATTATTTCGGTAATATGTGGGTCATTTGTCGCAGGGGTGCCCGTTGATAAACCTAATAAGATCAGTACCGTGAACACCATAATGACCTTCTTATGAAATAATAAATCTATCCCGCATTTTGTGGGGGGGATTGGTGGTAAATGAAAACCGAGAGAAGGTTTGCAAGACTGCCGTATAGAGATTGAATAGCATGTGTATTATGATTTCTGAGTAGTAGCGCCCATTTTTCTGGAAGCTGCTACACAGGCGTCTGCTATCCCTGCTCCGCAGGGTAGCGTTGGCCAAGTCTCCTCCGTGAGGTGGTTTCTACCTAACAGCTCTAACCATATTTATCCTGGGGTTTAATAACGCCCTACTATCGGCTGCTTATTTATATTGCTTCTCTCTGTGGTAAGCGATACCAATAATCATGGTCCGATAGAGTGCGGTGTTAATCAGAAGAATCGCAAATGATATTATCTATGCTTGGAATATCTTTGGAAGATCGGCACAGTGCTGAGACGACTATGCAGAAGAGAAAAGATTACAACCCGGGGGACGAGAGACTTTTCCAAGTCTACTACCGCTATGCTTACTTTCAGAATGAGTGCGCCTGAACATTGTAACAAGTCTATTGATCAAAGTTTACATACCCGACCACCTTCTTCTTCTTTCGGAAATCACGGTGACACATCCAAAAAGGACCATTACTACACCGCTGACATGCGGTCGGGGGTGGGCCCTAATTATTGCCATGGTAATAAAATTGGTTATATAATGAAGACAGGATCTCTATGACCTATCTAAACCCATCAATCAAGCAGCAGGAAGGTTATTCCAATCTTTCCAGAGTACTAGGAAGAAAACTAAATTTATAACAATTAAAGGACCGAGAGTAGAGTTTGACGAAAAAATGGGAGGTTGGTTGCAATCGCCCACGAGTTTTCCGAGTGGTGGAATGACTGGAGTATTTGTCCAATGGGAATATTGGCGCTTACCAAAGAAAACCTTTCGACAAGAGATAAGAAAGTCTGTGGTTTGCTTGCGACGATCTGCTAGCGTGGGGAGATCAAGGTCCTTCAAAATAGACTGGTCCATCGGGGAACCCTGGCTCGCGAGATAGAAAAATTTCGGAGCTTACAAAGACGAGGGGCCTGATCTCCTCTGGATGCTCTCTAGCTTATCTTGTAAATAAGACTGTGATGTGGGTCCCCATACGCAACAAGGGGCCTACTTCCAAAACAGGCCGAAGGGAGACCCTCAATTGATAAGGCCATGCTAACTTCACATCGCGATAGGCAAAAATGATAAATTTCTATAAAAGTAGATGCCCGAAAATCTTATTACCCTTATTGCAAGTAGATTTAATGTGCTTAATCCCACCAGTGTTAAGGTCGTTAGAAATCGTGACACCTAGGTAACTTTTTATCGAGTTCAGACGCTTAACTAACTTTCACGATGCAATTCAAGACATAAGCGAAAGTTTGACCGGCTTGGTTTTTTTTTCTCGCGAAGGTAATGATGTTGAACTTAGTTAGGGCTGGAAATCTCATGCCCCAAGTCCTTGGCCCAAAGGCACCTGAGAATTTTTATGGTATGCCTTTCCTGGAGCAAACAAACAACAATCATTAGCATTCTCTATGACCACCCATAACATACACAGTCATCAGCATAAAGTCTAATATTAGAGAGAGGCAGCATTTAACAGATGTCATTTAATATGAACAAGGAAAAAGAATGGGTTCTAGGACAGATCCCTTGAGGAACACCAGAGAACAACATCATCAAAAGGGGACCGAGTAGCATTAACTACAACAGGCCTTGCTTACGATCAAGAGAGTAAATGTCTGTTCGACCCCACCGTGAAGGAACCTGTTTGGAACCACGCAAGGCTAAAGCAGTTTGGTTTTTAGAGCAGTTCCTGGAGGCACGGTTCCAAAGGCCTTTTAACGTCCAAGGGTGAAGGACATCACCCTGCCTTTTTTGAGTCCAGGCCCGAAGCCCAGTCTTCGAACTCCTGAGTACTAGGTTGGGGTATCCCAACTATGCGACTTTCTAAATAGCATGCTGCTGTTTGTTGAACAGTGTATTGTTTTGCCTCAAAGAAAGTCCATCAGTTTGGAACTTATAATAGATTGCTCTAACAATTTACCCGTGCAAATACAGAGAATGAGCGAAACAGGCCGGTAATTACGAGGGAAGAGAACTGATCATTTTTTTTTTTGTAAATCAGGGCAGTAACGTTTGGCCATCTATCCAATCAGCCAGCCGGTATCCTTTTCAGCTTGTGAGGGATTGCTGTTGGCTGATACAAGTGACTTTAACAAAGGAGCAAGTCCAAGGCAATTTCCACTAAGGACCCAAGGATGAAATGTTAGTCAGGTTCCAACGGCTTTGTTTTTATTCACGCCCTTTAATCAGCTGTATTCAAACTCCATGAGTAGATATGGGTAACATATCAGCAGTCAAGCCAGATCAGTCATCCATTCTGCTACAAGCTTGGAGTCTGGCGAAAAAGGATAACACTAAAGCAAAGTCTTGGGTAAAAATATCACTTGTTAACCTGAGCATTGAAAGGCAACAGGGGCCTTATCCAGATTAACAGTAAGTAGCTAATATTGCCTATTCGCGTCTTTGAGAGAGGGGGGATGCCAATGGTTTTATCCTTTTTTTTGGTCCATTATATTTAGCTCCCAGCAAGTGTTTTAGTGTGACGGATTTTTTTATATCACCAATCATACCAATTAAATAATATTGTATGGGAAGATATGGACCTCACCTTTTGATTCTAAGACCGCAATTCAGGCCATTTGTCATGCTCTTGGTATTGATTAGTTTTTTTTTGAAGATAGCATAAGCTAGCCTGTCCCTTTCTTCTAATCAACTTACGGAATGCTATCGGTAAGCCCACGGGAGAAGGATGATGTTAGCTCCCCAGTTCTTTTGGTGGGAACATTCTTCTTAACAGTTGGTCTTTCGTCGGGGGGGGAGGGGTCGAGAAAGGATCTTAATCACAGTCAGCTGGCCAAGTTTTTCGGTCCACAGTACGGTTATTTTGGCCCCCCATTGAAGTAGGCCCGCCAATGTGAAACTCGCCCGGGTATCGGTTTTTCTCATAGCACCATAAGTCACCCTTAGAGAATTGCCAGATAAGGCCGTAACGAGGTTTCCTTTTGATCGGAAAGAGTAGAGACTACCGTCAGTTTCCTACAGAATAAAGCCCACATGTGATCACATAAACTGATCTAAGGGGGAAATTTCAGTGAACTGATTTGGCGAGTTTGATATAACTAAGTCAAGGGTATTTGTGCCTCTGGTAGGGAAACTTACAAGTTGCTCAGCTGCAAAGTCGTTTAAGATATCCAGGAGCAACTTTCCGGAACTATTACTAAGACACACACCATTATCTTTATGAAGCCTAGTGGTCCAATCAATTTTACCGAAGTTAAAGTCCCTTAAGACATGAAACCGTGGCTGCTTACTAGTTTTGTGATTGGCCATGATTTTACTTAATATGCTCCCTGAACAAAAGGATATGTTTCAGAAGGAGCATCAGTGGTCCCTGTTACCATGAGGGCAACATATGTGTAGTACCATTGACAGAAAACTTAGCCCAAATTGACTCCGATCCGTTTGTGAGGATACTAACGTTCGTGGGGGATAGGTTGTTTTTCACCAGCAACATAGTGCCTCCACCCCCAAGAGTACGGTCGTTTCTGAAAATGGTATAATCCAGACTGGAAGGAAACCAGTTCACTTGAAGTAATTGCTGGTTAGTCATCGACTTTAGTCTCCTGGAGAGCTTATAATAATCAGGATGAGTCCACACTAAGGAAGGCTTGACAGATCAATTTTTTACCGCGAATACAGTACCA
Organism: Holothuria leucospilota; assembly: GCA_029531755.1. NCBI lineage: Eukaryota > Metazoa > Echinodermata > Holothuroidea > Aspidochirotida > Holothuriidae > Holothuria > Holothuria leucospilota. Next base: position 3,757 of record JAIZAY010001588.1, on the reverse strand, counting down.
TTGATGTTTATAGAGACAGGGAGATCTCTTTTTTCGATAGCTGTTTGATTGATTTCAATGAAGTGCCTGCATCCACCACGTGAGGCACTAAGATCCTTTTCGTGTCAGGATCAAGGGAATTGAATCTATTAACAAGTCTTATGCCAGTGTGAGGATTACTGTTAGCCCGAGGGGGCAAGGGTGTAGAGAGAACAGTACCCAAATTTTTTTCATTACAGACAGGACAAATCCAGACACAGTTTGTAGCCTGGATGTTTTGATAATCAAGGTCAGAGACCTGTGAGCACCTATTGTGAATCCAGTTTTTGCAGGAGTCACATTCAATGGCAGGATCACTGCCCAAAACCCTTTGGTCACAAATACCACAGGGCAATGAACAACTGGGGCAGTACCATTTGTCATCAGAGGTTGAGAGCATGTCTACGAATTTATGATTTTAAATAATTTTGAGCATGTATTATCTTCATGGTTTTTACATCCATCTGGAAATATGTCAAACGATGAAACCAAGAAGTAAACTGGAAGTAGGTTATTTCCTGCTAGAAGTGAAAATTTTGAACAAGAAGGCAGAAACTCCGAAGAATTGCGCGACACTTTCAGCCTCGGGTATAGAAAAGCTTTCCTGCAGAATATACTGTACGTACGTATTAGTTTTGCGAATCTAAAATAACCGTATCTGGCGTAGGCTAAAATCAAACGTAAATACTACCCTAACGCTAGGCCCATCCCATTATTTATAAAATTTGGATCGGTAGCTGCTTGTACCATGGAAACCAATATTTGCAGTAGGAATCCAGAGGGCATCCGAGGAGTCAGTACAATTGTTTTAGTCACTCTTTGCAGTAAAATTTTGAAGTGAAAACTGAACTTGACAGGCTCTAGCCTAGGCCTAGGCCCTATGTAGGCAAAGACCACAGGCATCGAACACCATACCGTACATATAGGGCACAACCGAAATTCGAACCATAGGGGCAGTTAGGTTTATCACTATAGGCCTAGGCCGAAAACCCCAAAATTCATGATATTTACATCAAATCGGGCTCAGTATCAAAAATCCTTGTGATAGGCCTATGTACTTCCTGGTCACAAAACTGTCAAGACTGGGATCACCAAGACTGCTCAAAAAAGCACAAGATTACAATACCTGGATCGATAACAAGACAATTTTCTGACCATGACAGGTTGAGCCCACAGAACCTGTGGACATGGCTAAATTGTTTATCTTCCTCACTGGATGCTTATTCAGACTGAATCAATTTGAGCCTGACTAACCGCAAGTCTTCAAACACAGGCTGTGTAGCGCTTGAGCTTACTCCCTACACTAACCTCGTTTGTTCGAACAGGAAACTAACAGAGGTTGATAAGCTGCTTACTTTTAAAAGCACGCTTTTGTTGTTACAAGTTGTGTTTCAAAATCCCTGTTTTGTGTTAGCTTACCTTCGCGTTCTATCATTTACAAGTTGTTGGTTGAATTGAACAACTAATTAGGTTTCAAACAGACCTAAATACTAAACAGTAAGCTACTAGAATAACAAGCAGTGTTCAATTCTATCCTTCAAGTTGTACGGTCCTTTACTGTGCTGCATTTATGTAACCGTAGAATCACCCTTTTATGTTACGCGTCCGAATATAACGAGATAGGCCTGACAGACGGAAGACAAGCTCACTAGACAAGCTGCCAGCTATCCCATACTTTCAGTCCCGTTCTAGCGATATCTAAATGGGTGTTGCCAGCCTAGCTCACCTGCATTGTGGCCTGTTGGGCTGTTACGTCCCTAAGTTTGGTGCGGCAAAAGTTGTTATTAAATGTCAACGAATGCGGTGTAAAGGGAGAGAAAAAATATAAAACATTACACAAAATAGGCCGGGATTTATTTTAATCTATGATTACAGCTGTTAAGGCAGTCATCTGACATGAAAGGAGTGTTTTGTAAAACGAAGGTTAATTAAGGCACGGGTAACGCTCCTCTATCCTATATCCCACGGTATGGCCTTGTGTTTCAGTGAAAAACTTGGAGGATAAGAATAAAATTTACTGGGGAAACTTGAAAGTCAATGGGAGCATTACTATAAAGGGTGGGGAGGATATCCCCCTAGCCCTCGGCAGTTCCGCCTGTGTAATATCCAGGCCGGTATAGTCAGACAAGGTACTGAAATTGGAGGCGAGATGGCCTCCGGCTAGGGCGAAAATATTTATTAAGGGTGCGAATATACTAAACGCATTATGGCAATGATAACTTTATTTAATAGAAGAGGCGACAATGTTTTTTTTTTTTTTTTTTTACAGGGGATCACTGCTACCTGACACCCACCCGGCCACGTCCTACCACACCCCCTGCGGCAGTCAAGCTGCCCTCAGAATGATTTATGGATTACTGAGAATTCTCAATCATTACTAAGAATAGAGGCGGATTGGCCGTTGTCGTGGGGAGTGGCGATCACCTTCCAGTCCGCTCAGGTTTAGGGCCATTTGTGATCAGTTTCTGAAAAAACCAACCTGTCTGTCACTATCACTGCCCCTTTACTTTTTCCGAAGCCTCTCAAAGAGCAAGTCCATCCTTGTATCATAATGACCGTAGAAGTATGCCTTTAGTAGCAATCATAATTTTCAAATGCATTTATTGAGAATAGCGCGACGGGACTCGGCACTGGGATTCCAGAGATTGATTATAAAGTCTTGCAACCATCCTTAATCTTTACACGTTTTCGACCACTTAAAATTTTCAAACCGTTTTACGTAGGACTTACTGCACCTACCAATGTTTGCTATTAGTACAAATAATGTAAGATTTACATAAAAGAAAATAACTCGGGACCAAAAAGCATCGTTGTCAGAAAGGAACGTTAGTTTAGGTAAAAAAATACTGAAAAAAAACACCCCAGACACCTAGAGACTTGCGTAAATCCAAATAGAAACAACCCTTCATCATTCAAACCCGTTGGCATAACAATGTCTCACTCTTTCTACTTGAGACTGGCTGTTTTACCTGTGCGAGTGAATGGCGACTTTGTTGCCAGATAAGAACATTGTGCGTGCTGCTACTTGCGTAATTAATTAAGTGCTCTCAGATTTTTAAATGAAAAAGCTTAAGAATGTTACATGAAACAATGAGTTTCAATTATTCTGCATTTTTATGCAGCTGAGTAAAAGCGTCTATGTTTAAAATAAACTACCAAAGGACCTAATTACAGACAGAGCCGATATCCGAGTTGGGCCTCGACCTAGCTAGTGCCTTTTCTGTGGAAGCAAACACGTACAGAAGGATATAGCCGGATGTTTATTGAGAAACCGTTGAAACGGGGAGGAAGTCCATGGCTGTTGAAAGCACCCTATTTTTACTATTTCAGCCGATACTGCTTCAATTTTTACGTTTAAAACATCGTTTTAGGACTACTAAGCAAGTAACATATCGTACTGAAACGAGAAAAAGACAAAAAATAAAGCTGGAGGAGATATACAGGGCTAAATTTTCTTCCAGTTCTAGCCAACCATGCTTATCAGTCCTGTGTAAACAAAAGGTGTTATCCGAGTTGGGCCTCGCTGCATCCGAGTTGGGCCTCACCGGATGTCCACAGGTTCTGTGGAGTCGACTTGGCATGCTCCTTTTCTCCCTTTGTAGTGTTCTACTAGGAAAGGATGATTAACCCAGTTAGCCTGATGCGAGTCATTTCTTGTTACTTTAACTTGAACGCAGTATGTAAGTTGTGAGATCACGACGATGAAATAAGAAACAGCTGGTACAAGGCTCAACTTGGT
>JAIZAY010001791.1:0-13115 GCA_029531755.1 Holothuria leucospilota | reverse complement strand
TTGTACTCAGTTAAAAACGTTGGTATCTTGAAACCCATCCTTTCTGTATTTAAAATTAGATGTTACAGTTGAGAGAATCAAAGTTAATACCATCTGTTGAGCCAGGGTTGTACTTAGGATGTTTTTTTGTTTTAGAGGAGGAGGAGGAGGGTGAATTGGAGGAAACAAGTTGGGCATGTAAGCACAGCAAACCTCCTTGCACGAGCAGGGGGTGTAATAGGGAGGATGGGCCTCCCTTAGTAGGTAGTGATTTTTGAAAACAATCATACAGATGTTGCCATTTGGTGCACAATGTTAGTGTTTTCACTGTTTTCTCATATGTTTGTGTGGGGAGGGGAGGGATGAGGATCCTGCAGCTATTGTCCTTGGCGTTAGTGCTAAACTTAGACATTTCAGAAATGGCTTTTCTTTTGGAGCGGGGGTTTGATGGGTTCTTCATAAGCTTTGGAACTTCAACCGCCATAAGAGTAGCACCAATCCTGCGAATGGGGGTGGGGGAGGGGGCACTTCCTGTTTGGGGCAAATATCCCATCAATTGGATTGGTGTCACAGATTTCATTTGTGTTAACAGAACCCATCCTCTGGAAGGAAGTTTTCATGGTCTCCTGTACCTTGCAAAATCTTTCATGGGTATGGACCTGCCTGAGTTCCTGTGTTGAACAATTAATAATATAATAAATGAACTTGTAGAGCGCTAAAATCTTCTAAGTATTCAAAAGTGCTGTACAACCTTAACAAAAAACCAACTTGAAAAAATGGGTCTTTAGCCAATTACCCAATTGAAATGCATGTGATCTCACAGTTTAACAAAGCACACAGATGCTATCGAATTGTTGGATGCAGTGCAGTCCGATACTACACAGTAAGATACCAGTTACAAGGTATCTCAGTGTTAGAGCTAACTGTACTGCTGGTGAAATCATAGCTTCAAGTGGGTTTTTCTGGATCAGTCATTGAACTTTCTCAAGCAGCTCCCTAAAATGTCCCAACCATGCAGTTAATCAGGCTTGCTCAAACCCTCTGGTGTCATCAATAATTAGCTCAATGCATCTTGTAGTGTGTACCTCCAAATCGTGAAAAGTCATTGACAGACCCCTAGCTTCAGTGAAAAAGGGGCTGGGGGGAGGAACATTAGGAGGGCAGAATTTGTGCACGCGAAGCGCTGCGCACCATTGGCCGGGAGTCCAGGGGCCCGCCAAAGGGCCCCTGGTGGGGTCCAGGGGCAACGCCCCGGTGGGGGCCCAGGGGGCTAAGCCCCTGGAAGCTCCTGGGTTTTAGCTTCTCTCTCAACCCAGAATATGGTCTTTTTTACCTTTCAACACCCATAGACTGGAAGAATCTGAGCCACAGAATATGCAGATTCCAGACCCTAAGTTTTTAGCCAAGTGAAAAATGTGAATGTCAGATAGATATATGTATTATTTTGTCTTTACCTTTAATATTTCTTGACTGCATATTAATTACTAAATTAATACTACAGACTACATTTTGTTTGTATGGGCATGTGGTTTTGAAAGTGAAATTTATCTTACACATCCCCCTCTAATTATTGGCAAATGATGTGCAGTTTTAGTATACAAAATAACCTTTTTTAGCTTACACGAAATATATGAAATCTTTTTCTCTGGAAAACAACATATTTTAATGACCTTAAAGTCATATTATTATCAAGTGTAGCAGCATCAAACTGAAGCAGCAGCATTTGGGAATATATCAATGTTTGATAGCCAAAGTACATAGTACATTTTGTTTTAAAGGTCCTCATGTGTCTTCAGAGACACTGGTTGTTACTGACTTACACGTACATACGTACATTCTTGAGACAAACGAGCTGATTTAAAAATCCAACATGAAACCAATGAATTATATTTAAACCCTGTTTCACCTCTTACCAATCTCCCCTAACGTGGTGATTGTGATTAAGAAATTACCCATTAATTATCTGGATCTTACATGGCAACCCAGGTTTTACCCATGTGATCGCTGGCCCAGAAGTGTTCACTTGACAGCCTGTTTCATTTTGTGGAATGTCATATTACAGCAGTCCTACTCCTTTGCAAAACCGCAAAAGTTTTGAAAGACAAGAATTTATTGTTTCAGTGCATACACAGCCGAGGAAAGTGGGATCGCATCTATGATGGTCCATGATTGATTACATAATCTGTAAGTCAGTAAAATGTTGTCAGTCACAGGACTGATTATTAATAACTAACTCAGTAGCTTGCTTTAGCTGAGGTTATGGTGTGTTTGTTAAAGACGATAAAAAGTGAAATTCCCACGACTCTACAGTATTTTCATACTTTTATTTTATACCAGCACTGCTGTTATAGGCTAATTGTAAACTTGGAAAATATGAGGTCAGGTAGCTGTCCACAACGTCCGTCATTTATATTTGTCAGTCACTGGTGTATATGGAGTAGATGCAGTTACTGCTTTGTATGAAAGTTTTCGAGTGCTGTAAAAATGCCTCGCATGTAAATTAAACTTTATACAAGAGCTCTGATCATCATGCAGTTGGGCGGTCGAAGTATACATTGCATTCAACTTCTAAATTTCAGGCACATAAAACTGTTGCTCAGTTATGCCTCCATCTTATCTCCCACCATGAACGTTCTCTCCGTTATGCTGCATTCAACCTTCCCCCTACCCTAAAATGGTGGCACAAGAGGCGTAAAAGTATTCGTGTTGACCCATTTGCAATGTGTGACTTCGCTATAACGGAGCAGTGTTGCGATCAAGTCACTGAATAGTTTGTTGATAACGATGTTCACCTGTGTACTGTGTGTACACGTGTACCATGCAACTCAGACTACATCTGTGAGCGCCTGCGTTTGGCGAAGCCATCTTACGTTTTACATGTAATGAGTAGCCTTCTGCTGGGCCCCAACTAGCCTAGCTGCCCTCACTCATTGGTTGGTTGTAGTCTGCGAGCATAGCTGCATGCTTTATAAACACTGAACTGGTTTACGAAACCCGCCCAGCAACTTCACTACTTCATGTCAAGCCAGTGCATACTGCATAGACCTCGCTTAGCTTCTTGCAACCTTTTCCCAGAAAATCGCGTAGATATCTTTACTAAATTATGCCATAAATATGCGAGAAACTTTTCCTAAATATAAGATGCTGAGTTTGGCGTACGGCGAACAGCGGTATGATTTGCGCAAGTGCAGTTGAGAGACTGGAGTTCGAGACAACAGGCAGTGGGAAAGTTCGGTCAGCACGTGAGAAAGTTCGCTCAGATGCGAGCGTTTTTCCACACTGTACGGTATGGGGAATTTTTGAAGGCTGGTCGTTGAATTAGCCTGCGTAGCGGATCTCCCGGCTTCTGACACACAACATTGTCGTATTGCGTAGGTACAAGCTGAAAAAACAACTTTGGGATCGCAGGTCAATGCATGGTGCTTCGATAATAGATTGCAATGTGAAGAGCATAACCACTGACATATGTGTTCAGCTGTCTTGTCTCTGCCGTTTTAATAATTTGGCGTTTAATAATTTGGCGCAGTGCAGAGCGGAAAATTACAAGGGCGGCTGAAAGAAGGGGCAGGGCGGGGATAGGAAGTCAAGAGAAGGGGCAGGGCGGGCGAAAAGAGGGGCGGGGCGGTCCGCCCCTGTGAAACAGCGAAGCTAGGGCACTGATTGAGTTGTAGCATATCGCAGAAAATTGTACGTTTCTCCTGCAAATTTTTGCGATTTCCAAGTTGATTGAAATGGTGAGAAATCGAGGAAAAAAGTTGTGCAGTGAGCAACTGCCTTAAGGCCTAGGCCTAACAAAGGGAAATATGTTTGTTAAGTTGCAGAAACCTGGCCATTTCACTAAGATCAAAAGTAAACCATAGAGAAACACTACCTAGGTGGTAATTATTCTACCCAGGTAGTAACATTGTAGGTCAGGTACAGGATTGCCTGGTAGAAACACTATATGAATCGTTCTCTCTTCCATGCCATTTTCCACAGGGAGAGGATAAAGGAAGGAAGGAGAGAAGGATATTGGCAAAATAGTTTCCTTCATTTTTCAGAATGGATACCATCAATTTATTTGCTTCAATCCAAATCACAAATTGATTACCCTATTTCAGAAACGTGGTGTACACTGTACACCATTTTTATTAGGGATTATAATTACTAGTCAGGACTTCTGTGAGGAGAAAATGTTTTTAATTAAGTGCATACTACTGAACCTCAAAGAAACCTTTACAAACAGGTATACGGCAAACTAACATTGCACTTGTCTGGTAAAATGTGTGCAAAAAAATTAGTTTATGGACCAAATGAAGTTTGGTCAGATAATATTGTTTTGTGAAAATGTGAGAAATTTAACAATGTATAGTAGACTCTCAGTTTAAAAATATACATTGTCCATGAGCTGTGCTGGATGAGTGACCACAGAAGCACACAACAAGTTTTTCAAAGGCTAGATAAGTCTGAGCTAGTAATTGTAGCAAGACTAGACTATTAAGACTTCTTGTTGAGCTCCAGGAAGAACAACTTTACATGCACACCATGAGGCAATGTCCTGGTGGGTTGAAATTTTGTCATGATTATCAGTATGGGTGTAGTTTATAGGTGGAATACATGTCCTCTCTGTGTAATTTGAGAAGGCATCAAAAATCAGTTCTAGATCAAATGAGAGTTTTCAGGCTGACAAATTTAGTTTTAAGCTAATTTTAAAGATGGTTAAATTTTTTTTTTTTTTTTTTTTGACGACCAATACATTAAGTTATGACATGGCAGTTTGCTTTGCAATTTGGTGAATTTTTAGAAAAACAGTGTTAGGCAGGTGCATGACAAGACATAACAAAGCAAATGTGACAAAGGTCATAGTATGCAAAATTTGAAAGTGGAAGAACACCTTGTGTCATCTCTGTTCTTTAATTCACAGTAATTCAGTTCTTATGCCTAGTTTTTGGCAAGCGAGAGTTTTGTCCAGCCTCAAGTTGCAAGACTGCAGTTCCACAACTACTACACAGTACTGTATTTTAGCTATCCAGCTTTTGTTACCTGCTGCCCTTGCCAGCCCACAGTAAACTCACATCCACAGCCTGTGGATGCCAAGGGAACAGGATATCTTATTGTTTGTGCTGGAGTGGAGAGTAATTTAGTTACACCACTATCACCAAGGTCCATGGTCATTTGTGCAAAGACCTGTGATTTCTACTTCCAGAAGAACATGAGAGCGATTCACTTGTCTGCAGTGTGTTGAGACTGTTCAAAGGTAAATAGACTGACCAGACACAGAATGTTGTCAGCACAAGAAGCACACCGCATTATAAAAAGTGTTCATTTTCCAGGTATGTAGCAAACTGAAGTTCTTTTGCCATCATTACCCAAATATTTCAAGGGTTCTGTGAAAGTTGTGTTGTTGCTTTATTTTGTAGATCAAGACAGAAACTGAAGGAAAACAATTGTTTCTCCCCTTTTTGGCCTAGTATCCCCACCTTCCTTAGATTGTAGTGTACTGTTTAATTTTTTTTTTGTATGGTTTTTTTGCTCTGTTACTCTGTAAATGTGGTGTTTGCCAAAAAGGCAGAGACCACATTTGCAAGTTAGTCTCTCATCTCCTCCCCCCCCCCCCCCAACTCTTATGTACATTTAGCACACAAAAAGAACTGTTGTTTAACAGTTCAATTTTAACAAAATGGATGAGAAGCTGTCAGAGAGGTCTCTCTAATGTGTTTTTGTTTTCTTCCTCTCAGTATTTGTCTGGTATCTCATTTCTCCCTCAGAGTTGCCAGAGATGACGAAATGGAAATTTGCCTTGATACTATTATGACTAGAGTTTCATTGCACTAAAATGCTGACAAATGTTCATCAAGCCATTTGATGTTATTTTTAAAATTCACATCTGTATATCAGGTCTCGGAACTGAAACTTAATCTGTAATTTATTACAACATGACTGAGTAGTCATGAGTAGTGGCATTAATTAGCAGGCCCATAGCCAGAATGACCAGTTTGGGGGGGGGGGGTACATCGATGTTGGAGTTTCGCCGGCTTGATGGACGGATCAAAGGGGAGGGGTGTCCGCCCCCCTGAAAATTTTTACCTATTTTAAGGACTCTAGATGCAAAATGGGGCGATATTTTCTTTTTTTTTCTTCCCATAATTGTATTCCAAAAAGGCTGGTCTCATAATAATTTTCCTCCTTCAGTGCAAGACCTTTTATTGAAAAATTTGGATGGGGGGTCGGGGGGGGGGGTGGCTATGCGCCTGTTAACTAGCATTTTAAAAGTGACCAATGTCATCATTTTGGTCTGTTCAGAATGCACAAACCAAAGGCTTCTGGGAGTACATGTTGGAAATTATCCCAACATTTTCACTGTGTTGCTTTCCTTCACAATTTTACTGTTTTCGTGTATGATAGTTAAAACATGTATAACTACTGTATAGGTGATGGTGGGAGTTATGTCGTAGTGCATAGTGCGTTTAACTTATTAATTGTACTGTAATTTACTGTTCACTTGCTTCTCATTGTGACTTTAGCCCTCATATAAGAGACCTTCATATTTCAAGTGTTGGTAATGAATTTCTTTTTTTTTTTTATCAATTGTCAAGGAGAGGAAAATTTAGTTCGCAATGAAAAGATATGCCAGGCTTCCAAGAAAACCAGAAGAGATTTGATAATTCATCATGGAAAGACAGAGGAGCAAAAAATTGCTGCAGCCGTTGAAATACAGAGAATATGGAGAGGGTTCTGGACAAGGTAAAGAAAAAAAATTAAGTTAAGCCAGGTAACTGTACTATCATATTACAGGAATGTCACCATTTCAATTCTTTCTTCATAGTTTTGTAACCATTGTTGTCATAATCATCTTTATATGAATTTGAATTGTCTTTTACTCAGTGGTTGAGTGTACTGACTTGCATCTGAGATGTTACAATATCAAATCCCACTGGAATACCACATGAAAATTTTGTGGCGGCACAATGTATTGCTTGTTTGGCATGGCTGTTTGCAGTGCTTTTTGCCATTGGTGACATCAGTTTATGTTGATTTGTTAGACCAGTTATTGGTATGCAGTATTGGTGTGGTAAGAGAAACAGTGTTTGTGATAGAAATCAAAGGGGTTCCCTCACTTCTGAAATATTTTTGTGTGTGATTTTTTCAAGTAAACACATTTCATTAGATTGTAATTGTTTCTGTTGTGGAACTAAACAGGTATGGAAATTTTTGACCAGAAATTATTTTCTTTGTTGGATTATCAACTCAGGCAGGAAGTCTCTGCAGACAATGATGGCAAATAATGTTTGATTTTTAAACTCCAACTTATTCTTGAGAGTAAGGTTGGGGCGACTGCATATTCCCGTTACTGATGACAAATCAAATCTGTATTGGATTGACTTGTAAAATTGTTCCCTGTAGATAAATTATCCATAGATTCATAAAGTTAATGTGGCTTTGTTTCAGGATTCAGATTTCCTTTGTTGAGTCAATAGTGTTCAAAATCTAATTGCAATCGTATTTTCAGAAAATGGAGATTGAAGAAAGGAGTGCAGATGTGGAAGTGAGGTAAACTTATTAGGAGATGACTTGTATTTGGAAGGGTGCAGTGGGGTTGAGGGTTGAGACCAGACAACTTTCCCCGTTTCCCAAAAAATTTCCCCCAGGGCAATTCCCATACTGGGAAATTCCCACCTGGACCCCAGACAGTTCCCACCCATGACATTTACCCCTCAGACAACTTCCCCCAACCATGAAATTTGGAATTGACCTTGGTGGGGATTGTCCAAGTGGGAATTGTCAATTGTCCATTGAGATGGAGTTGTGAGGGTGGGAATTTGTTCAAGGGAGTTGTCCAGGAACTGTTGAGAGAAGGACTGCTGACTAGATGTGAGGAAGTCATCAATTGCCTGTCAGTAATGCATTTTTGGAGCAATGCGATGTAACACATAGTTTATAAATTGAAATGACTTTATTATCTCAAGAGTTTGCATTCACACATGTGTCACCATTTGTGTCTTTGTAGATTGCGACTGGCAAGTATATTGCAAGCAGCAGCATCATCATACCAGGGCAGTGTTATTCAGAAGATAACCCATGTGAGCTCAGATCAAAGTTTACAACCATTGCATGAAGATGCTAAAGGCTATGAAGACATACCATATGAAAAGGTTTGATGTAGCAAAATATATCCCATTATGATATTTTAAATTAATATTAAAAAGATTTGTAGAACTCCAACTATTCAAATAAGTAATCAAACATTCTGTACAGAGCCAAGGAAGACAAATAAAATGAACACAAATTAAATCAAAGCAACAAAAGGGAATGCTTAAGGGTAACCAGAATGCAAAAATGCATTGAGGTTTCAATGATGTCACTTCACCACATTCAAAATGTACCTCATGAACCACCTTATTGATGCCAACCTTTCTCTTGAATCAATTCCACATTCATTCTATAAAAGAAAAGTATACATGCTTCGTCACTTAGATATAGTGTTTATGAGGTTTTCAGATTTTGACTCTGGCTACCTCAGATAATCTTTGATCTCCACCAAAAACAATAGGGTCTGCTACTCAATATAAGGTATCTCTGCTTCCTATCTTGAGGTAATTGTACTAACAAGGTTTTCAGAGTTTGACATTGGGTGACCTCAGATGACCTTTGACCTCACAAAAATAATGATATTTTTACTCAATATACTTTCACATGCCAGGTCATGTGTTGACAAAGTTTGCAGATTTTGACCTCATATGACCTTTGACCTCCACAAAAACCAGTAGGGTTCTTCCTGGAATCCTGACCATATGGGGCATCAATGAGATCTTGTTAACAAGGTTTTCAGACATTGACCTCTGATGACCTTAGACCACCACAAACAATAAAGTTCCTTCCTCTCAGTTTGGGGCATCTATGTTCCAAGTATTAAAACTGTTAGAGATTCCCTTCTTGAGATATTGTGCTAACAAGCTTAGTGTAAGAAACACATGCACTGCACATACACACAAACATACATGTACATACACACATATACACACATGCATAGGTTTCTCTTATCATTATAACCAAAAACCAAACCATACAAACTCAAAGCAGAAAGATAGACAAGCAAAAGAGTACTTAAAATACACTTTCAAAGTACTCCCCAAAATGAAGATGATAAAAGTTAGTTTTAAGCTTGGAAATAAATTGCAAACTTTCATTGAAAAGAAGAAGAAAAATTCAGTGGTTATAACATCCCAAGAAGTTGTTTGTTCTTCTCTGAAACTCTCAAATGAAGCTGTGACAGAAGCTTCATGTTGTTCCCAATGCCATTTATTGGCTGTTATCCAGGACTAAGTTAAAGGGCAATTCTTTTCATCCCAGACAGTTCCAATTCTCCCAACCAAGCAACTTGTAGTAGCTCCTTCCATAACTGTATAAAGCTCCTCCTTGTGCAGACACAAACCTATTTTATTGCATACAAGGCTACAGTGTACAAACCAAACACACTCTGTGCAATGTGTGGAATGTGAGTTACTCAGCATCATTTGAATTTTCAAAATTTGATGTCAATCAAAGAGTAGTAACCAACTGAGAATTTTGATACCCCCACACTAAAAATATACTTTGGGGTGATGGCTGCCTGTCTTTAAACAAAGTGTGGGATTGGATGTCCTTCTGTGAAATGATACCTCAAACCATAAGTTCCAGTTTGAAATTACATCTGACAGGTCTGCTGCATGTGAAGTATGGAAATATATTAAGTGTTGCTTTTGTTCCATGGAATGTAGTAGGCTATGGGCAGTATACTTGTTAACTGTGAAGGCAGCATTATATTGTACTGTAGGCTACACTATAAATTAACATGCATATTAGCAGTTTTTTAGCAGTTTTCCCAACCTTTGAAATTTCTGTTGAAGTTATATCCCTCCCCCACCCCCCACCCCCACCCCCTCCACACTGTTTAGAAACACATTGAAATTCACAGGGAAGTGAAGGAGTTATCTTGCATAAATAAAAAATTCATTTGTAAATATTTGTCACATGATTACATTAACCACAGGTACTTCAGCATAATTGGGGACATAAATTCAAATATGCATTTACCTTTAAATGTTAAATGTGGGGCTTCCCCTCCAAACTTGCCCTTTTTTTCAGCTGGTTACCTAATCTCTTCAGCAGTGTCAATGAAAGTGATGATAATGATTATTGTAGTATAGATTCATGTAATGCAAACCCATAAAAAGAGGTGCCCTTGGTCCTTCACAAAGAAGCAACGGTACTTCACTTTCAGTGGTGCTTCACAAAGGGTGCATTTACACTTGATCCGGATCTGATCGCCCTATGTTATCAGCATATCGAATTACGTGTATGGCTTGATCCTGGTGCATTTACACTTGTCTCGTACTCTGATCCACCTCCCTGCATAATGAGTGTTTTTGCAGAAGTGACCTCCAAATAATTTACGTTGAATTACCGTTGATCTCGGGTCACCGTTGATCCGGGGAGCGTTTACACTACAAGTTTTGATCGCCTGCGCGGGGTCTGATCCTCCCCTCTTACCAGGATCAAAATAGGGCGATCAGATCCGGATCTGATCTGCGTTTACACTACAAATTTGATCTCGAGCAGGGGATCTGACCCCGAGCAGGCGATCAGATCCGGATCTAGTGTAAATGCACCCAAAGAAGGCAACTAACATTGAAAGGCCTTGAAAAAATGAGTCTATTAAGTGACCTTTTAAAGGCTGAAATATTTGGAAGAGTGGTAACTGATTCTGCATCAGAGTGCCTTGGAAATCAGAGTACCTTTCAGTATTAGATAATTTAAATGCACTTTATTTTTTACACTCATTGCTTCAACAGCCTCTGAAGAGTTTCTCTGCTACATCCTCCAGAAAGAAACACTTAAATGTTAGATATCAAAGATATTTAGAGAAAGCAGCTCAGCACGGCACTTCAGAAGTCATATCGTAAGTGGCTGTGTTTTTACTGTGTATGTGGTGAATCTGGAAAAAGTTTGGATGTCTTATTGGTCTCCATGTAATTGTGCTTGCTTGACTATTTTGAAGCTTAACTTGTATAATTTGATCAGTATGAGCCTAGTCAGTTCTTGCATCAAACATTTACAGTCGACGAATGTCTTTAAGGTGGGATGATGTACATTTTGACAGTATGAAACAAATACTCTGTTATAGTGTTTAGGACTCGTGCAAAAAGTGTTACCAGGCCAGCATGAAGTTTGTGTGGGGCCCTGGGAGGCTGAGCATTTTGCCTAGAAAGACTGGAAGGAAAAGGTTCTTGACACTAACCTGTGGTGGTGACCTAGGCCAAACTTTTTTCATAGGCCCCCATTTTCTTGGTAGGTCCAAGGCTCAGTACCTGCTATGCCTTGCAGGTATTCTGGGGCTGTCTGTTAAACATCAGCATTTTCTTTGAAATACTGCAAGCAGTTGAGTGATATTGGTAACCTGTTGCAAATGTTGCCTTGTGCAACTTATGTGTACTTTTGCTCTCTTAAAAAGTCTTGGAGGAAAGTCACAAGTAAGTTTATTATTTTTTGAAGAATTCCCATTTGTAGTATATTTAGATATCAACAGACAAAGTTAACCCGTTTCAGCCCAAAGTGAACTTAAAGGACAAGCATATGTGACATTAATCAACACTTTTATGTTCTTTAAACTTTACAACCAATTTTCTCCTTAATAATCTCTTGGCTTTTGTGATATGAATGCGTGAGAATCATGGGAATTTTTTAAACGTCAGAGGAAGTGAATGAAACTTTTACCAGAACACTTGCTTTTTTGCTTTAAACTCTTCCTTTAAGCTTGTATTTTTATTGTTGTAGGAAATCAAACCAGTGTGTTAATATGTGTTTTTCTCACAGCTATGAAGAATTTTGTGCCCACTTTATTCAGAATTGGTGGTCCAAAGTGAAAGGGAAACATGCAATAGCAGACCATTCATCTAGGTTAAGTGCACCCTCACCGGTGAAATCTGTGTCCATTATTATGTCTCCGAGTGGTATAAGGGCTTCTTCCAAAACAAGATACAAACCAAAGAAAAAGAAGAGAGAAGGCCCCTTGGAATCAGAAGAAGCTGCTAGAATTATTCAAACAGCTTGGAGAAGACACATTGTAAGTTTTCAAACTTTTTTTTTTAGTTTATTTCCACAACAAAAACTATCTGGAGTTTAAATTTATTATTTATGCATAAATTTCCTCCACAGCTTGAGCAAATTGACAGTGGCATAGTGTGCCAAGTATGTAGTGAACGCTTGTTCCAGAAAGCTGTATGAATTTTTGAATTGTTAACTATACAAGACTAGCAATGCCTGTATTTAGAATTGGTGTATATTTCACAAAATACATTTTATGATAAAGAATGGATTTAGTCTTTTTGGTTTCGATGATAAGAGAAACCAATGCATTCGTGATGGCGTATGTGTGTATGTATGTGTGTATGTGCGTGTGTGTGTATGTGTGTGTGTGTGTGTGTGTGTATGTGTGTATGTGTGTGTGTATGTGTGTTTGTGACGCTGCTCGTTAACACGATATCTCAAGAAGGGAAACTCTGACAGTTCTCAAACTTGGTACATAGATGCCCCATATTGAGAGGAAGAACCCTATTGTTTTTGGTGGGGGTCAAAGGTCATCTGGGGTCACCAGGGGTCAAACTCCGAAAACCTTGTTAACACGATATCTCGAGATAGGAAGCTTGGATAAATTTCATACTTAGTATGTAGATGCGTTATGGTAAGAGGAAGAACCCTATCGTTTTTGATGGAGGTCAAAGGTCATCTGGGGTCACCGGAGGTCAAACTCTGAAAACCTTGTTAACACGTTATCTCAAGTTAGGAAGCTTGGATAAATTTCATACTTAGTATGTAGATGCATTATGGTAAGAGGAAGGACCCTATCGTTTGTGGTGGAGGTCAAACGTCATCTGGGGTCACCAGAGGTCAAACTCTGAAAACCTTGTTAACACGATATCTCAAGGTAGGAAGCTTGGATAAATTTCATACTTAGTATGTAGATGCATTATGGTAAGAGGAAGGACCCTATCGTTTGTGGTGGAGGTCAAACGTCATCTGGGGTCACCAGAGGTCAAACTTGGAAAACCTTGTTAACACGATATCTCAAGATAGGAAGCTTGGATAAATTTCATACATAGTATGTAGATGCGTGATGG
>JAIZAY010001681.1:0-13683 GCA_029531755.1 Holothuria leucospilota | reverse complement strand
GGATGTTGCCCTCTCCTCCAAAAATTTTAAAAATTGAATACGCTTTTTTTTGCTCATTATTTTTCTGCCGTTAGGCCTATAGGCCTACTTAGGAGGCAATGTGCATGGACATTGGTTAACTATAGAAATAGTCATGTAATTCCTAAGAAATATTATAAGAACAAATCTGAGGTTGTGTTTTTAGAGGGGCAGATATTTTTTTTTTTCTTTTTTTGCGGGCGGCGACAATTTTTGAGGGGCCCGGCAGTCATTTCAACTTGAACTTTGAAGGGCACTCCGCCCTTCTAAAACCCCAGTGGAAAACACTGATCAGGTACAGTAAAGTGGAATTTTCCACAGAATAATTAAGTCTGACCAGTCTAGCCATTGTAAATCATATTGCACATGCAAATTGAGCACTTATATAGCCAATATAAACATATGGCTAAACTCTACATGAACTGTACTGCCTAGGCCTTTATGCTTAGTACTGTATATCATGTTAGGATGCTTAACCTTACTTATGATGGGCTTAATACAGTACAGATGAGAGCTGGTACGACCTTAATATTCACAATGCAATCATCATCTCTTTTGATATCTTCAAAATAATGTGCAGTTATTGCATTGTGTTTGCTCAGTACACTGTTAGTTTGAAAAATTACCCACCTTTAAGAGAAACTCCAAAACAAAATGGTCACTTAGATGTTGTTAGACCACTACATACAAGTTGTGTATCCATAAAGGTGGGGCTGTTCAACATTGTAACAAGCTTCTTTTGCTTGTCTCCATAGGGCAGATTCACAAGGCTGGTTTCTGATTAGTGTGTATAGCCTCAAGTGTGTACATTTTCATGTCTCCACAGGGTGCTCTCGTAGGTATGTGTGTGTGTGTGTGTGTAACACTTGCTTCGGTACGCTGTATCTCAACAAGGGAAGGTTGGACTAAACTGAAACTTGGTATATGGATCTGTCATAGTGAGAAGGTGTGCCCTATTGTTTTTGGTGGAGGTCAAAGGTCATGTGAGGTCATGTGGGGTCACCAGGGGTCAAAGACGGAAAACCTTGTTTGCACGATATCTCAAGGTAGGAAGCTTGGGTAAATTTCATACTTGGTATATGGATGCATTATGTTGAGAAGATGAATGTTGTAGCTTTTGGTGGAGGTCACAGGTCATCTGGGGTCACCGGGGGTCAAACACTGAAAACTTGTTGTTAACACATTATCTCAAGGTAGGAAGCTTGGATAGATTTCATACTTGGTATGTGGATGACTTATGGTGAGAAGATAAATCCTGTCATTTTTGGTGGAGGTCAAAGGTCATTTGGGGTCACTGAGAGTCAAATACTGAAAACCTTGTTAACAAAATATCTCAAAGAAAGAATCTTGGATAGATTTCATACTTGGTATATAGATCCACCATAGTGAGAAGCTGTGCCATACAGTTTTTGGTGGAGGTCAAAGTTCATCTGGGGTCACCAAGGGTAAAAAACTGAAAACCTTTTTGTTAGCACAATATCTCAAGGTAGGAAGCTTGGATTAACTTCATACTTAGTGTGTGGATGCCTTATGGTGGGGAAGATATTTTTTTAGTGGAGACCAAAGGTCATCTGGGGTCACTGGAGGTCAAACTCTGCAAACCTTTTCAACTCTATATCTCAGTGTAGGAAGCTTGAATAGATTTATGCTTTGAGGTGTTGCATTAAATCCAGCAGAAAACCCATATGAGTTTTGTCGGATGTCAGAGGTGAAATCACCAGATGCCAAAAAGCAAATTGCCAAGAATTCCTAAAGTCAAATATAAGCACAAAACTGTATCATTCCAGCACATTAAGATCACATTCACCCAATGACTGAAAGATGTGGGACATCTTTGCCAAGAATTCCTAAGTTCAAAATAAGCAAACAAAAACTTAGTATCATCCCAAGCTACATTAAGAATCAACATTCACCCAATGGACTGGAAAGATGTGGGACATCTTTCAGAGATTGCCAAAGTATATCAATTTTAGCTTGGAAAAATTATAGTATTATACGATTGTAATTTTTCCCAGGTTTTAAATTCTGCCATTATGAGAAAACACTGTATCAGATACACGCTTTTTTCAATATTGCAGAAAGATTCTTGTCCCACAAAGCGAGAGGACTTGGAAAGTCCTCTAGACAGGAATTAGTCTTAGATTAGGACATGTGGACGCTCTGCAAGAATTGGGAAAATTGGGAATTGACTATTAAATGCTTTACTAATGGGTGTTAGTTTCATAAACGAGAAAAACCTTAAGTAGTTATGATTTCATTGGATCAGAATACTCATTGAGAGTTGCATAGAATTGTGGATTGCTTAATTGAATAATACAAAATGTAACTGTATACCTGCAGCCGTGTTGAATCTGAAAAGTAGCCTGTATTTTTCGATACCGCAATTTATTTAGCTTGAAAGTGTTAAAACATGCAAGCTGTGCATTGTTCAGAGCAGATTTTGTGCATCATACAGCAAATGCTTGGTTCATTCAGTAGTCTGGCTCAGTTTCATTACATTCAGCAAGGAACCACAGTGCCCATTGGGCTCTTGTTATCCCTATTTCTTGTACATGCAGGCATTCGGGTATGAAGATAAGTATACATTCTTGTGTTTACTGACTAAATAAAATATCTCTGAAAACAGGTTTTTCGCGACCTTATTCATTATGCAGGGTTACTCGTAAAATTGTGCAAAACTGGATGAAAACAAAATAATGAGGGCACCGGAATTGTAAATCTGCCATATGTAGGTCAAACATACATATACTCATACTGTAGGAAATTTAAGATATTGGAAGTATAGCTATACTTCATTTTTACAATGTCTGGAATATTTGACAAGAAAATTTTGCTCTTGGAAAGTTGCACATTATTTTTTACTGAAATGAGGCTCGCTTTTTTCCAATAATTGCTCTAAGACCTGTATGTTATGTATGAAACCACAAGTACAGAGGTTACTTTAAAAAAATTTAGCAGCTGCTATGTGTTCTGTGTCAGCTTTTCCTATACCATGGGAGTTGCCATTAGCTATGTGTGAGTAAGCCAGTACTTGAGCCATAGCATTGCAATTTCTTATGTGTTGGTAGGTAAGGATTAGCCGTATTTTGTGCACTTCTACCATAGTATGGATAAAGCTTAGCGCTAGGATGTCGTTGGACAACTAGTATTTACTAATATATCTAATAAGCTAATGTTATGGCTTACTTTATATTGTCCCTGGATCTGCTTGGTCCACATTACTTTTTACCCATTCCTAATAAAGGTAGCTCCTTTGGCGGTTTGGTTGTGTCTTGTTTTGCGCGGTCCTGGGTCTACCTCGTCGCGGAAAATTATGTCTGCTGCGCGAAAAAGCACGGGCTGCGAAACTGACGTTCTTTGCTATTGTTTATTGAATGGCCGCGCCACCGCTTGTAGTAACTACTGCCGTTGGCATTAATTGGCGGGGAAACTAACGTTATTGCTGTAAATTGTCTATGCTGTCATACTGACTCAGCGTTACGTCACAGGACTTTCCTTGAGGGATATCCCTGGTTTCACCTCTATTGCGTACTATTTATTATGATTTGAGTTTTGCGTAAGCTACAGTTTGTCTTCAAAAAAAAAAGTTTTATTTTTCCATAGGGACTATGGACTTTGGCATTGGAGCAGGAGTGGTCTGTGATCGGTGTGGTGTGAGGATCCTCGGTCGTGAATTGATTGTAGTCGAGAAAGTGATTTTGTTAATTGTGTGTGAGTCTGAAATATTGGAGCAGAGAAAGAGCTGAAG
Source organism: Holothuria leucospilota (assembly GCA_029531755.1). NCBI lineage: Eukaryota > Metazoa > Echinodermata > Holothuroidea > Aspidochirotida > Holothuriidae > Holothuria > Holothuria leucospilota. The sequence continues at coordinate 9,917 of JAIZAY010001681.1, read as the reverse complement.
AAGAAAGAAGAGGAAGATAAGGGAGGGGAAGGATAAGTCAAAAGTTTTAGTTTTGTATACTTACAAAATCCAGGCTATTTTCCGAGTAGTTTCGGTTCAATTTGAGTCATTCTGAGTTCGTGAGACTCAAGTCTTGTCTAAAATTTCCGTACTTCAAGATTCTTAGACCAAGTATTCTATAGTGTTCATCTTAAGCTCACTTAAATTTATTGTTGTCAAATTTCTTATTCTTACTCTTAAGTTTGGTGTATTTCGGCATATTTTCCATGTCGTTCATACATTGAAATAATTCTTGTTCTCGTTAAAAAGTTATTTCATTAAAAACATATTCAATTCATTCTCGTTAAACCATCATTTATTTAAAAATCAACTTAAATTTTAGTTTTCAAGGAATTATATTCGAAAGGGGAGATTTGGACGAATTACATTGTTAGTTTTTCTTTAATCATGCAGCAGTTTCCTTGATTATTCCTTTTACCCACTTGGGAATCTTTTCATTATTCCTAGTGAAACAAAAAAAAAATAACAACACGCCGCGCCTTTTAACTTACTTTAAGGAACCCCAAATTTTACCGCTGGTAGTACGGAGTGGGGTAAGAAGGTTAACTTGGCAATTATTTCAAAAACAACAAAAACGATAACTTTACAGCATTTTTTTACGAGTTTATTCTACTGCAGTACTTACAAATTCGCTCAAGGTCTCCCTATTAGTTTAGACTGAAGTTTTGACCAAACATTTAGGGCCCGCGCCTATAAGTCTTTAGCTCTAGTGGGCTAGGCTTTAGACAGCTGTCCAAGTTCCAGGATTGCCTGGACATACGCAAGTTAAATCCACCAGGAAAATGATGGGGGTAAGACTTGTGTGGACTTTCTAGGATTCGCGTTGGTTGAGATGGATCACTTAGTTAATGTTGACTCCGTTCCTTTAGGAGACTGGTTTGAGGGGGGGGGGGGGGTGGGAATTATGGCCCTAAGGAATGGGCTGGGTTTGTTTGAGTGATGGAACGGGGGGTTGGATGGATCTGGGAAAGATGTTTGGGTTGTTGGGGAGTAGCGACATGGGGGAAAATTTCTTAGTTCAACCTTATGCAATCCAATCTAAATCATAACAATACTGTAGGTCTTATAGTAACCTTGGAAAGGAAAGACAGAACAATTACCTACTGAGAGATGATGCCCAACATCGCTCAAAACGATTTTCTGTGAGGGAAAAATCCGTTCCCGTTTGTAACTGAGTCACAGTTTAAAAATAAGGGGGAAGTTTATTATGGAATAGGAATCTGAAAAAGGGCAGCTTTTGCAGTATCTTATATAAAGAAGAGTTGTTCTCTTTGCAAGAAAGGGACTGTTGTTAACTGAAAATGGAATATTGAAATCTTACTTGAGATTGGACGGGAACGTATGAAGGAGCTGATTTGGGCCTCAACTGGGCCTGTAGGCAAGAAACAATTATATGCTGTCACATATGTTTAACGGAAGCAAAAATTATTGGAAACTTTATAACTTCTCGGAAGATATTGGTTATGAGAATGAGGACTCGGTTACCTAATCAGCTTAATATAATTGACAGGAAAAACTACAGTGTTTCCACATTCTTTCATTGTGACAATTGGTTTTTATTGTGAGGAACTCACCCTAAATTGAGTAGTAGGCGACATGGAAACCAGCGTCTATTTTCTACTTGGTCTATACTTAGGAGAGGAGACAGTATATAAGCATACCTATTGTGAGAATAGCTGGATGTTGAACCAGATTACCTTGTTCACATGAATGTGTGTTGAACAGGGGCCCCACCATGTGCAGGTTATGCTGTGTTCTTGCCAAAGGAAAACCAGTTAAAAAACTCATATGAGAATTTGCCCGTGAATCACACTCCTGTGAAAAATTGCCGGGACAATTGATATGACTTGCCTTTGATAGAACCAAAGAACGTTTTTGCTTCCAACTTGTGGATAAATTACTGCCAATAATAAATGGAAGTTAAAACATGGAAACTGTCAACTTCCAAAGTATTGGGAAACCATCACCAAAATCCTTATACATCAAAACACCTTTCCTTAGGTATTGTTTTTTACTAACACCGATGAGATACAACTGACTCTGCAAAAACTCTTCCCCATCGGAACAATTGACATATGAAGAAAACAGAGACGCAAAACCCGACTGGTATTGGCGACTTTTACATTTTGTGAGAAGATATTTTCTTCCACCCTGACAGCTTTTCATTTTTTTTTTTTTGAACTTTTACAACTTCTGATTAACCACTCTGAAGGTATCCTGGAAACTCTCTCAAAAGAACAGGGAATGGTAAGAGAGAGGTCGGTGTTGCTTATGCCAGCAGAACTTTTACGGGTCCTGCAGAGGAAAAATGGAACTGTAAAAACACACTAGTTCATTTAAAACCTTAGGAGAGCTCACAAAAAGGATTATGAGCTCGTACCTCTGAGAAGGTATCAAGTAGAACAACATTTTGGCAGAGCCCCAGAAACAAAGTTTATGGCGGCAATATTGAGTATAGCTTAAAGGACCATTGGTGCCGGCTAGAAAACTACAAGTTGAAACACATTGAGATTTATTTGATTTGAAAAAGATTTTTTTTCTGATTATTCTTCTTATTTATCGATTTATTACTTATTTAACTATTACTGATTTAAGGGACGTATGTATAATGTATAAATTTTTGCGACAATTCAGGGAGGGAAGTCTGGAATTCAGGTGGGGAGGGAGTGTGAGTAGCCAGGTCCTGAGCATAGCATTGCAATTCTTATGTTGTAGGATTAGACGTATTTGTGCACTCTACATAGTATGGATAAAGCTTAGGCTAGGAGTGTGTTGGAAACTAGTATTACTTAATAAGTATCTAATAGAGCCTAATGTTTATGGCTTACTTTTTGTATTTGCCTGGACTCGCCTGTCACCAATTCTTTTTACCATTCCTAATAAAGGTAGCTCCTTTGGCGGTTGTTGGTTGTGTCTGTTTGCGCGTCTGGGTTACCTCGCGCGGAAAAATATGTCTTGCTGCGCGGATAAACGGCTGCGAACTGACGTCTTGCTATTGTTTATTGAATGCGCGCAACCCGCTTGTTAGTAACTACTGCCGGTTGGTTATTACTTGTGGACTAACGTTATTGCTGTAACCATTGGTCTATTGCTTGTCATACTGACTCAGCGTTTACGTCACAGGACTTTCCTGGGGATTCCCTGTTCACTCTTATGCGTACTATGTATTATGATTTGGAAGTTTTGCGTAAGTACCAGTTTGGTCTTCAAAAAAAAGTTATTTTTCAAGGACTGGGACATTTGGCATTGGAGCAGGAGTGGTTGTATCGGTGTGCGAGGATCCCACACGGGTCGTGATTGATTTGAGTAGTGAGAGTGATTTTGTAATTGTGTGGTGAGTTGAATATCTGGAGCAGATAAGAGGTGAGAAGCAAAGAAGAGAAGATAAGGAAGATAAGGGGAGGATAAGTCAAAAAAAAGTTTTAGTTTTTATACTTACAAATCCAGCTTTTTCCGAGTAGTTTAGGGTCAATTGGTTCATCTGAGCTCGGGAGGGACTAAGTTTGTTTAAAATATTCCGGTATTCTTAGGATCTTAGAACAAGTAATTCTTAAGTGTTCATGCTTAAGCTTACTTAAATTATTTCAAAATTGTCCTGATCGGACTTCTGATAGTGTTATTTTCGCATTATTTCACCATGGTCGTTCAATTGAATAATGTTACTTGTCTTCTCGTTAAATTAATTTCAAGTTAGAGTAGTTCAATTCATTCGTCGTTGTACCATGCCATTATTATTAACAATACACTTAATTGTTGTTTTCACAGAACTACACTTCGATAAGGGGAGAAGTTGTGGGACGAATAATATACATGTGTTAGTTTTCTTTATCGGCCAGTCAGTGTATTCCTTGATTATTTTTTTTCCTTTTACCCCACTTGTTAGAAGTCTCACATTATTCACTAGTGTGATGCCGGCCTTTTTAACTTCTTAAGGAAACCCAGAATTTTACATCTGATTGCCTACACTTACCTTCATAGATTACAATCACTCAGTAACAAGATATTTAAAGAAGGTACCCTATTTATCATTGTATTGTATCAAATCTTTATTCACTGATGAAGCCTTTTAAAGAGCCTTTAAATTCGTCTTTCAACTTTGTTTGAACTTTGTGAAAAGAGCATTGTGGCACAAAAAGGAGAAAGGCATAAGTTTTACACCAGGTTGGAACAATGTAAACAGTGTAGCCCTTTACCCGTAACTAGCAGTAAGAAACTACTAGGGGCGCTAGGTTACTGCTGCGGGCTTAAATCACCATTATGCTTTTAGCACTTGATTGAATGTAATGCCAAGAATAGACATGTGTTTTAGGGAATCACTAGCTATGTCCAGTATGGAGACTTGCCTAGTCAGCGTAGGGCACACCTCTTATCTGTTGCAGCTGTGTATATTAGTGAAAAATTATCTGTGTATTGAACTTAGACTAAGAGCTTTTTTGTTTATTTCCCCTGCCGCCTCCCGTGCCCCCACATCCGCGCAATGCTTGTTCAGGTGGTTGGACCTTGTTATAGTGAATTATACTGCTCGCAGTTGCGATGAACAAACATTCCCTCGAGTCTGTTGACGACAACAGTGAGGCGATTTTCCAGTTGTGGATTTTCACTCAAGGCTTCCCCGCTGTGAATAGAGAAAAAAATTTTACAGTTGGCAACGACCCTTACAAACCACTGTGTTAGCAATGACTCCTTTTCCTAACTTCGAGATATCCTCAATATTAAAAGACTAGCTTATTTTTGTCCAAAAATCACCTCACGTTCCTCAGTCAATTGTCACAGAATGTTGTTGTAAAAGTGGGCCATATTACCTCATGATTTCTTTTGTTTTCCTTTATAATTGGAATTGCCCTGGTTGTGCCTTGAAATTTTGGATACTGGTTGGAATGTTTGAATATCTTTCCATTAGGTTTAGCACTTACAGTAAAGTGGTACACCATTATGTTACAGGAATAACAAAACAGAAGTTGCTAAATAATTCCCTACAACTTAGTGTCAATATCATAAAAACAAATTCAATGCAGGTGTTCTAAATTAATAGTTGCCCTTGCTGATGGACATCACACAGATTGTCCCCATTAATGCACACCCTTATTTTTTTGGAGAAAAAAATTGCATTTCCTTTGGAAAATTAGTATTCTTCCAAAACGGCTTAACAAAGACTATGGGAGATGCAGTTTTTCACCTCCTAAAAGAGATAAATTGTTATAGCGCAATTTTTTGAAGTCACCTGATTTTTCGTCACTGGGCAAATCCCTGTACAAAATGTGTGGTTTGTAACCTGCCTACAACTACTGTTACCACAAATAAAATTGCATATCAAGTTACAGGAGATGGTTGAAACTTCATTTGACATTTACAAACTGTGGTATCAGCACTCTATAGTTCTGCTGACTTTTAAGGCCTCATTAAAGTATATTGGTTGGGACCAAGTTTAAAATATAGCAATGGTTAAGTACAGTAAGTGCGGTTTGTACTTTTTCAATTTGGAAAAAACAGTAACCCCAGGAAAGTGCACAGTAACATTTAAGGCAAAAGGACATGAGAGATCAGGCTCTGAAGAAATTAGATTTGTAAAGTTCTCTAATCCCCTGACTTAGTTCAACACCACAACTTAAATTGCTTAGTGTCAGTTCACTCATGAAAATAAGCCCCAATGGCTAGTGCAAAAAAAGCTTGGTATAGATTGTAGTTTCACTGGTACCCTAAACAGGGTATTTGGTGGCTTTATCTCAAATGTCCATTTAGGCTGCATTAGCTATAAAATGTCAAATCGAGCCTATGGGTTGGAAATAAACTTTCTGAAAATTACAACGCCCTGACATGAACGCTATCTCCAGATCATGGAATGACCAGTGTTGTGAAGAACTACTTCAAAATGGAGTAAGAATACTCCACCCACTATCCCCCATTAGGGTCCAGTGGCATGTATTCGCCCAGAAGGAAAAGTGTGCAATTAACCTTACCCTAAAAAAAGTTATGTTTTGACTATTTTTCCTTTCCAGCTGTTAGAAACAACTGCCATAACATTAGGTAATACTGTTTGAAGTTACCTTTACCTACTTTTGGCTTTTTTTTAGGCAAGGTACACAAGTTCTTAGGATTTCTACTCTATGCTTGTACTACTGCTTTAGTCTAGGCAGCAATTCCTAGGCTCTTTGTGTCTATCATTGCTTTGGAGTGTTGCACAGTGAAGTTGCATTGTTAGTCTGTTTGTTCTTACAGGGTCTAAAGATCAAAAACCCACACCACAACAGATGGGACAAGTCTGCCCTTTGTACACAATAGTGCTTGTTACAAGTCATTTTACAGTGTAATTCGAGCATGTCATCTTAAATACCAGGCACTGCTGGAAAGTCCTCAGTTTAAAAAACTACGAGCGTACATTGTGTAACCTATTTGCATTAAAGAAATTTTTACCCTGTTCCATGGATGGCACTATATTTGTAGCTTAAATTAGTGACTCAGTATTAACTTTACCTGAGCACTGACTACACATCATTAGGCCAATTTTCTCATATATCTTTGAAAAGAGTGTTCTTAATATGGAATAAGGCAGGTAAAAAACATGTGGGTCCTGGGAAGGAATTTGTCCACTCATTGAATCGTCATAGGAGCTATATTTAGCATGGCTGGTCTGCTAGGCAGATTAATAATGCCATGTTTTAATGTACAGACATACTGTATTGTGGCAGTTGGTTCGGGGCTGCTACAGTTTTTGTGTTCAAAAACTTGAAAACTTGTGAAAGAGTTGTTGTGCAGTGGTTGAAATACACACTTGAAGGAACAATGCAACCAAAACTGTTTTTACTAGCTAGTATATGGACCAGTATGTAATTATTATTTGTTCACTCAGAAAAATTATCATTCTATTTATTTAAAATATGGTTAAAATCCGGTGTAAAATCCATTCCAATATATAGGGCATGTTGTGTGTGTACGTGGCAGAATTGCTTGACATAAAATTTTTCCAAGTGAGTAGTCAACCAGTACTGACCAGATGTATGCTACAATTTTGACGAAGCTTAGTGGTCTCTTTCACTGACCTTCACTTGAGTATAATCTTTATTGATGTATGTGATGGACTTTAGATCGCGTACTTTTCAGTAGTGTTGAATCTATGTGTAAGTTGTTGGTAGTGTATATATACTGGCCTGCAAAGATGGAAAAAAAAGTCATCTAGATAAGTTATTTCTTTGTTTCACAATGGTTTGTGATTTACATGGATGTGGGTTACATATTAATATACGGACGTTATCATGGCGATACATATGGACAGATGCATACTGCCCATCATAATGTCTATGCGTAAGAGTGTCACCGCCATAGAGTACACGTTTAGGGGCTTACCAATATTGGCTGCGTCAAAGTTTACTTTGTAGTGGAAAAGTTTGGAACTTACGTCAGGTGGTTATCAGTATTGGCATATTTTCTGTGAATGGGCAGGTTGGAAAATTTTCAAATTAAAATGACAGAGCGTAGGTCAAATTCAACAGTCAGAATGAAGGGGACTGAAATTTCTTCTTACATTCATGGATTTGTAGTTTGATCCTGAAATGTTTCAGGTATCGATTGTTAATTTTATGCCAAATGACCAGTTAGCGCTAGCAGCCATCTTGGGAAGCCTACAAGTTTGAGTCTAAAACAGTGAGGACTGTCATGGCATCAACTTGAACCTCTGTCCAATTATGTATCAAAAAGGTTCTGGGTATTGATTGGTATAATTTTGAACTACTACCATGTAGGTTCTCTGAAGGTCATTACTGTGGGGTTCATAAATGAAGGTGGTTCAAGCAGAATTTTGCCAGCTTGCTTTATCATGGGGAGGAAATGATTCAAATTGGAAACATGATTGCACCATTGTAACCCTTTTAAGTACGAGTATATATTAGTCACTAGTTACTTAAAAGTACAGTGAAATTACAATTTGGGCGCTTTTTCGAAGTGTACAATAAGGTTCGCTACAGTATATACTTAAGAACATCCAGATAAAAGGGGCTGGTCAGTCCAAAGCTCCATTTGTGAACTACAGACACTTTGCTATCTGGCTCTTCTATTGATTGGCTATGTATGGCATTCTCTGAGATACTGTCAGCCTAAGCACAGTATTAAGCCCCATCTTTCATCAAGTTTACACTCACACATAAGTGGCAGACAAAACTGCTGTGCAACACACCACACTCATGGGGTTGGCATACAGATATGTACTTATACTACATGTGTTGTAGTATCATGTAGAACTAGCAATTAGGAGATGGCAGGGTAGACGAATGGAGGATGCAAGCATAGGTGTAGATGTGTCGAGCACTCTACACAATAAGTAGAAAAATCCATTTCACCTTGGCTATCCCCTCTTCCATGGCTTCACTACCCAATATAGTGGAATTTTTCGCCATTTTGTTAGACTTTTTAGAGATTGCCTTGTACTTATCAGTACTCTTTTAGGGTGTTAAACAGTGGTTTTGTGATGTCCTACTTAATGTTGAAAGGCAAGTGCCTAGATCGTTATTCAGGCATAGAAAGAAAAATCCTTAGCAGTTTTAGAACTGACGAATATTTGTTACTATGGCACGTTTTTTAAAAGTGGTGCTATATGGGACATGATTAATTGGTAATATCCATGGAGAAAAAAACTGCAAGCTAGTCTTGGTTTACAGGGCTTCCCAAACAAGGGGTACATACATGCAGTCACCCACAAATTTGGGGGGGGAAATTAGTTATACTCTGGTATCCTTAAATTTCTTAAAAGTTCATTTTGACAGCAATCCCAGACAGGGAAGAAAAAAATTTTTTCACAAACAATTTATATGCAAAAATAAACCTTCTTCTGTTTCCCGTGAAAACATGCCACATTGATATTCACTGAATAAACATTTTTTGAAACAGGATACTTGCAATAGAATATGAGTGATGTTCATTTGTCAACAGTAAGTTTGGGGCGTGACACTGCTATCTATTTCCATTTAAAAACTAGGTTCCCACCATGTGTCATGGTAAAAAACCTTGGTAAAGTCATGGAAACTTTACATTTCCAGCAGCATCAGGTACAGTATGTGTACCATGGAAGCATCACGAAAACATGGTGTAGGTAATTTGTACCATCACTTGGGAAAAGGGTCGATGCCGTATTCGACAGGTATTTCTGGGACAAGTGAAAAACTCCTGAATTGGAAAGGATACTAGTAATTTGTAATTACAGGCCAGTTTGGCACTTAAACAGCCATAATTGTATGTTTATTTTTTTAAAATATTTGAGACAATTGATAGCAACTTAGTTGCATCTTGACACTGATAGATACATGATGTATTTCCACTTTCAGAAAAATTCAGTGTTTACTGTAAAAGGAGGTGTTCTCTGTCATGTGATCCATGCAGAGAGATTACAGAGAATATGTTTAACTCATTTGTTCCCCCCCAAGGAAACCCGCGGGCTGTCTAGAAAATCCAGCATTGTTCACAATAAATGTGCTATGCACAATATTACTGCGTTTAGAGGTCCACATTAAGTGTAAACACGATACAAAATCAAAAGATGTCTATAAGGTCTGGTGGGAGTGCTTTTGCAGTTTGAGTACTGTTACGTTCTCTTTGTCAGATAAGAGTGCTGTGGTGTTACTATATAGTTGTATGGCAAAACTAGTAGACGTTAGAAGTTCGTTGATGCAAAGTGTATCAGTACATGCAGGCCTGGCGGTCTTGAAGTTAATACTTTAGTACAGATATATTGTCACTGTTTGAAAATGAACAAATGTTGGTAGTGATGTTTAAAATAACCTATCAAGGTAACTTCACATCTAAGTTGATAGCTCCAGTATCATTTATACAGTACTTGCTGTCTTCCAGGCCAGTTTGAGGTGGCAAAGTAA
>JAIZAY010001682.1:0-13682 GCA_029531755.1 Holothuria leucospilota | reverse complement strand
TTTCACTTTTTAGGTACCAAATATGTTAATACTTTGTTAGAGAAAAGTTTTTTCTTGAAAAATAATTAAAATAAAAGGTTTCTTTAGTAAGGGCTTTTTTTGATGGTAATAGGGTTAACTGTAATTTTTTTTAAATAAGGTTCCAATAAGCATCAATCCAAATATTAACTGAGGACTATTCTAGAGTTTTAAACTAGCCCAAAACAACATATTAACCAGAAGAAATGAATTTTTAAAAACCCTTCTAAAATTGGGTTTCCCAAAATTCATGATTTTTTTGCTAAAAAATTGTTACAAAAATAAAAAACTCAAATTTTGGTACTAAAAAATTTTTCCAAAATTCTGCTGTATTACCCCTAAAATATTGGGAAAATTTTTTTTTTTTGGAAAAATGCCCATTTAAAATATTTTGAATAATTTAAAAAAAGTATTTTTTCCCCATGGAAAAATCGAAAAAATTAAGCGGTTTTTTAAAAAGTCCTGTTTGGAACTAAGGGAATAAATTCGTAACGGAAAATTTTGGGTTCCCTTACGGAATTTTTAAATTGAAAAAATTTTATTTTTTGGGATAATAAAAATTACTGTGTGGAAATTTTTTTAATTATTCAATTTACTAAAAAAAAAAAAGGGGGTTTTTTTTAATTAATTCAGTTTTTTAAGAACCCCCTTTGAGGAAGTTATGCACTTTCGGATAAATGGTGAAAAAAAGGTTTTAGGGTTTTTCCCCCCAAATAAAAAAGAACTGCTCATCCTTTCCAATTCTTAGTTTTCCCCTTTAAATGTTTAAAAATTTCAAAATGCAATTTAAAACAAATCAATGGTAAGAGATTTAAAACTGGCAAAGAAAATTTTTATGTATAGGAAAAAGTAAAAAGAAAAAAAAAAATATTAATTGATAAAAAGGACTTATGGTTAAAACGCAAGGAAAGTGAAAATTCAAAGCAGATATTGTCTCAAAAATTTTTTCTTAAAATTCATGACAAATTTAAATATTTGGGAACACCCTTTTTGGGCAATTTTTTTAAAGGTTCCCATGGAATGGCCTTGAATAAAGGATTGTTTTGGGGTTTGGACATCTTCCAAATTCAAAAGTTAAAAAACTGGGAAGTAACCTATTAAAATTAGGAATTCCAGTTGGAACATACCTTGAAAATTCCTTCTATCCCTTTTTTGGGTTCAACCCTTTGAAATAATTTTTAGATTGTTTTGTTTCCCCGCTCAATGAGGTTTAACTACAAATTTATTCATAAAATTTGGGTAAAAGGATAAAATTAAGAACCAGGGGGGCCTGAAAGGTAACAGGGTTACGGGCTTTATTAATTTTTTGAACGAATTTAAAATTCAAAATCATTTACCCCATTTGAAATTTAGGGTTTACAAAAGGGAAAATTGAGGCCATTTCTTAGTAAAGAAAAAAAATTTTTAGGTTATTTAAGTTATTTGTAACTATTGATTTTAAAAATGTTAAAAAACCCAATCTAAAAAAAGGTTCATCAGAAAAATTAACAATCATAAAATTAACAAATATCAAAGGAATTCCAAAAAAACCGGGGTTTTTAAATTGTAATTAAAAACACGTTAACAAAGAGTTTTTTCCAAAGGACAGAAAATTCATTAAATTTAAAACCAACTTAATATTTTATAAATGCTTGGAAGTGTAAAACCTTTTTAAAATTTTTTAAACATTCCCCTTTGTTCACTACAATTTTTGTTTCTAATTTAAATAAAATTTCAAGAAACCCGAAAACTTTAGATATTTAGTTTGAAAACCTAGACGTTTTGATATGACTTAAAAAGTACACTGTTTGAATTCTAAGTTTGGATCCCTTTGAAATTGAACTTTAACTTTAACACCCCTGTTCCCGTGTAAGTAAAATTAAATTCTTTATCAATAACGACAAAGGGATTATTTTAAAAATTTTACGGAACCCCTTTTAAAAGGGAAGTTTTCTTGAGTTTTCCCCTTTGGACGGGTGAAAAAATTATTATTCAGGTAAAACCATTCAAATCAAATAAACTTCAGCAAGTTGGCCCAATTTTAAATTTTTTAAAGTTTGAATGCCAAATTTACCTTCCAATTCTTTTTGGAGAAAACTATTTACGGCTTTTTTTTTATTTAAAATCTTTACCCAAGTTTCATTGGCCCCTTTTAATTTTTTTAATATTATGAAGATTTTGTTAAGAAATTTTTCCTAGACCATGTTTTGGGTAGGTTAGAAGTATTAGAAAAGGTTTTTACCTTAACTTTGATCCAGGTTACCATCTATTTTTCTTTTTAGATAAGTCTTCCGGGTAAAAAAAAAAGTATTTAATAAAAAATTTAACCCTTTTTAAAAAACGAATTGGAAAATGTTTCGATAAACTAAACCCTTTATAAAAAGATTCCAAATTTTAAAAGGCAATTTTTCTATAAACAATTTGTACCCAAATTACATACGGTTCAGAATGGATTTAAAAATAAGTTTTTGGGCAAAAAATTGTTTGGGGCGCTAATTCGATTTATGGGGAGAAAAGGTTCGAACAGTTTTTCCTTTTTAAAGCTTTAATTGAAAAGGTCAAATTTTTACTAAAAAAAAGTTGTTAGGTTTGGGAATAGGGGAAAAATAAAAAATTTTTTTTCCCAAAACTGAACATAAACTATTTTATTTTGGAACTTATCCTCAGTTTAACTTTGGGTTGTGGAATAACAACTTTTTTTGGGAAAAAACTCTTTAAGAACAACCTCGATTTTTGGAAACAAATAATTTTAAAAAAAATTTAGCTTTTTAATCCATTTTACAGCATACACTTTTGGGGGTTTCAAGAAAAAAAGCCAAAAAATTTTTAAGTTCGAATTTTCTGAAAATACAAGTGTTACTAGATTTTGCTTGAAAAGTTTTTAAATGGTATTGGGTTACTTTTTTTAAATTTCTTCCAAGGTTTAAATGTTGGAATTGTTTTACACAATTTAACGTGCGCGTTAAATGAATATGGGAAAAAAAAAATTTTAAGGAGGTATGCAGGCATGAGAACTTTAAAAAGGGGATTTGAACCCAAATCCCTTTTTACGTTGCTTTGGTTATAAAGGAAATAAATTGGCCCTTTCTTTTTATAAGAAAGGTCATTGGGTTTATGTAGAAACAAAAACCATTTTTAAAAGCGGTTGAAAACAAAATAGTTTTTTTAGGACTTAGTTCCGAGTGGGAAGGCAATTTGGGAACAATATGAACACCTTTTTTACCAGAATCTTTTTGAATTGCAACCATTTCTTTTTTCATTTTTTTTTGGAAAAATTCTTTGTTTTTGGGAATTTTTAAAACCGGGAAAGTAAACTGGTTCCGTTTAAAAAGGGAAGGGGGGGCCTTGTTTTGGAATGGGTTGGTGGAAATGGGTTTCGAATGAATTTTTGGGGTTTGGTTTCCCCCAATGAAAGTGGTTTTCCCCTTTCGGACATGGGGTTTTAATATGGGAATGTTTAAATGAGTTGGGAAAGTTTTTAAAAAAGGTCCCCACCCCTTGATTTTTGCTAAAATTTCCGATTAGTCGTGGGCAAAATTTTGCAAGGTTTGTTTTGTAAATTTTTTAAAATGTATTTGGGTAGGAAAAAATTTAGGTGAGAAAAATTTGGGTTTTTATTTACTTTCAATTCAAATAAAAAACCCTGTACTTTTTTGAAAATTTAAATGTTTTAATTTAATCAAGGAAAAATTGTTTTTTTCAATTTCTGCTAAACCCTTTAAAAAATTTTTTAAAAGCATTATTGTACGAAAGCACTTTTACATTTTGGCCCCTGAAGATAACCTAAACAACCCCGATAACAGGGCAAAAACCGAAACTTTTACATTCTGATAGGAAATTCCCCCAAATTTGAAAAAAGGACCAAAGGAAACTTAAAAATTATCGAAAATTTCCCCTTAAGGTAACAAAAGTTTTAATTCAGGTGGTAATTGAATTATTTAAAGACATTGCTCGGTTTGGAAAGGTGAACCGGAAACAGGCTTTTAAAAAATATTTATCCCACCAATTTTCCCAAAGGGAAAGGGACCCCAATGGTTTACTCCTTTAAGAAATTTAATTTTTGGGATTACAAATATTATGGGGGGTTTTTGGGAAAATTCCCCTTTTTTTCTATCTCTGGAAGAATGACGAAATTTAATTTATAATTTTTGGTTTTGCTAATTTAAAAGGTTAAATTAACTTACATGGAAACTTTTTGTTTCCCACACTGGTCCTATTTATGAAGAAAAATCTTCCCGTCAACATGTGGGGGGAAAACCCAAACCACTGCGGGATATCCCCCAAAACTTGGTATATGAATGCCTCCCCTTTAAATAAGCCTATAGTCCAAAAAAATAAGCCCAAAATTTGGAAACCCCTAGAAAAAAAAAAATTTGCAAATTTTTTTGCTTCAAATTGTAAGATTGGCCCCACTTAACATCATATCCAAAATCAGATGTAATCCTACACCTGTAAATAGGGTAATTTGCATAAATTGAAAATGGCACCTTTGACAACTTAAAGGCCCCTACCATCAAAAACGGTTGTTATTATACCATCAAATGTATTATGATTATAAAGGAATGTGGTACTAGAGAATCGAAAGGCCTGGTTAAAATGTTCCATGACGTATTTATGACGCCATAAGGTCAATATAATGTTGTCATATTACGTTACTGCATTTAAAATGGCGACATAGGAAAATGTTTCTAACTAACGTATATAAATTGTGAGTAGACACTACACGTATGAAATCAAAGAAGTGAGGGGTCCCTTTTTAAAAAGTAAAACGACCCTCATTTGACCCTTACGGGTTGAAAAGATTCTATATTTTTATGTCACCAATAAAATTATATAGCTTGATTCTTGGATGCTAATTAGGCTTGGGTTTATCTTCGTGGAAATAATCCTACAGTGACGACAGAGTGAAGATAATTCAAACATGCATCTAGCCTTTGTCAAGGCTTTTCTGCCGTTTGTTATCCCTCACTTTATTTAGGCCTACTTCGATTTGAAAGTAGCCTACGCGCTCCAACCATTGAAGCTAGGCCCCCCGTAAAACTGATGGATCTCGAAACGGCAAACAAAACCTTTTGGGCAAAATTTTAATATATGCAGCTATGATATTCACGTTGCTACTACTTACTATTAATTTTTTATTATGCTGCTATGTCGTCGAAAGGAAATTGCCCAAATGAAATTGCTCGATCCTGTATTATTGTTGCTTGAACACTCGCAGAACCAGTCCCTGTTGTTGATCCTGCGTTATTACGTCGACCCAACGTTATCGCTTGAAGAACAGCGGACACTGGTAAATCAAACTCTTACCAAATCCATACGGCAGGTTCACAAATGTGTCCTTCCCTTTTGAAACAGAGCTTCGAACTGCCGATTTATTAATGGACTCGCGTCTAGACTAGGAAGAGCTGCTGAATGTTGTGCGCTTGAATCATCCCATTGAGCCCAGTTGTTGTTCGCCATGGAACGAACAGGCAAGGTACAGTCGTGCATATTCATGAATCCTTGAAACCGAAGACTCTCTGATTGGTTCCCACTAACTACTACCGATTTGGTAGCAGATTTTAAAGGTTATAGTTAAGCAGTTTGTGCATAAAATTAACTTTGTCCAGAGGCTTTCCTGCGTAGCGATTTCCAGGGGGAGTACAATACCCAGAAGGTAACAGCCAATGTTTCCTGCTGATGTTTCCAGAGGGAGGAGGAAAACTGTCGCAGGAAAGACTCGACAGAGGCTAACATGCATCAGGAGCAGCGCCAGTTGAGGGGAGGGGCCATGACCCCGTGGGGAAGTCCCCTCCACTGGGGAAATTTTCCGGATTCTTCGGGGAGCCGGAATATGTACCATACAGTATATGTTCCCTGACGATGGCCGGTCGCCCCGATGGTTTAATTTCTTCATTGAAACCCATTAAAAAATTTCTGAGTTTTCCTCGCTAAAACGCAAGAAGGGTAGAGGAATGCCGATTACCCCCCCCCCCCCCGTGGAGCCGACGGCTCCCGTATTTGAGGGCCTCCGCGCCGCGCGTGTGTGTATATGTAATGAACTAGTCCAAATACGCAATACGGATAGGTTTTTGCTTTCACCGAAGACAACTTTCCAGATAGTAAATGCTACGCAAAATGCAGCCTAAACAATTCGCTTGATAAACAGTGTTTTAGTACCACACAAAATAACAAGGAAGAAATAAAAGTTGAATTCTTTCATTAAAAATCACAACCAGTAAAAGTTGCAGTCCGCCGACAGATTAAGTCGTACCAGATAAAAGGAAAGCAAGCCACAACCAGCAAAAGTCCCGACATAGACAGATCAGATTATTTCCGAAACTAAGATTGTTAACAGGACAGAAAATTCAAACTCATGGCACCATTACGAGTCAAAACTATGTGAATTTTTAAATAGAACAGACGTTTATGTTCAAAGATTCTATTGTTAACGAATCTTGAAGGTCATCAACGATTGTACAGCCACCGCGAGCTAGGGAGAGAAGTTAATCCGATGGCTGGGCGGAAGGAGTGTTTTATCGGCTGTTTCCTACCGTGATGAGCGTGGTTAGGTCCCTTACGCTACCCAACATTGGTCTGGCTAAGCACTTAAAAGCTAGTATGTACCTAGTTAGCAACCACGTATACATAGCGATGACGTCAGGCTAGCCGTGTCGAAAAGGTGTCATGTATAGACACATTTTATTAAGGCTGCAGACTTCCGTGTTCCATGTAGTCCACTGCGTGTGCTCCTCAGCTCCCCGTGGTCCATTGTCCATACTCGTGTGCTGAGAGAACAACACTAGGTATGCTCCACTTTTCCGATTACCCCACATACGCATGCTTATCCGCTCTGCATGCTTCACTGCACCTGTCTCCTGTCCGGAGTGAACCACGCATGTTCCATGTGCTCAATGCGCATGCTCCTCTGCTCTATTGCCCATGCTCCTGTGCTACGGTATTATGACGCATGTTCATCTGCTGCCAGCGAGTCACGCTCCCCGCACTTTACGTACTCCACCGCGTATGCTCCATCTTATGCAAAGTAACTTTGTTGTATCTCTGACCGACGCAGACACGATCCAAGAAAGATCCAATGTCGGGTATAAGCGAGGGTGGTAGACCGTAAGAATCGACTCTCCGATGTGATTCCTGGAAATGAAATGGCTAGCCAGTGTGGTCCAGGAGGTGCCTCTGTTCCCTCTTGACAACTGTCGAACAAGGAAAGGTTGGGTTGAAATAGCCGAGATGTCTGTTTACTGTGTGAGCTGATGAGGTGTTTGAAGTCTCGTTCACTCAACTGAACCAAAGAATTGGGTAACGTGTCAACGCAAGAAAGCACATATCACGTACCGTCTAGACGAGCATGTAAAGAAGATTTCGGTAAAGTTTCTGTGCAGAAAGCTAGCACAAATGGAAGGAATAACCAAATTGTTATAGCGTATACTGAACAATGACATGACGTTAAGATCTTAACGTCATGTCATTGTTCAGTATACGCCATAACAATTTGGTTATTCCCTTCGCGTCATGTATGGGTGTCGAGAAGAGTTCACCCGTAAGTCTGGGTTGGAGAAATATTGGCAAAGCCTAAGCGAAAGATTTATCACTGAGACAAAGAACAAAGCTAAATATTATCAGAATATGGGAAGAAAGAGCGGACTCCTGCCGATAAGTACCACCAAGTAGGGTCAAACGTGTCTCTGCCTTGACGTTACGAGTCTATACTGCCTTACGGCTCTCCCAAACATGCTCGTTTGCAATGCACCGATGCACGTTTGTTTGCTCCGTCGATCCATAAGTTGGTCCCCTGTTCGGGAACACACCACTAGGTGCACTCCTCTGCTCCTATTGCTCCACATACGCTTGCTTATCTACTCTACGTGCCTTACTGCATCTGCCCTCTACCCCGAATGTTATCACGCATGCCCCTCGTGCTACATATGTGCTCCACTGCTCCATGTTCTCCATTGCTTATGGTCATGTGCTCCGAATGCTCTATGACACATGGCCATATGCTCCAAGGGAGTGGGGTACATTTAAGTCGATGGAGACTCGTGTTTCTCACATTGTATAGCATATCTTTACGATTGCAGCACTTTCAGCATGTCTCATCTTTGTCATATCTGTCAGTTGCCATTTACGCGAGGCTACAATCTCCGTCGGCATATAGAGCAGGTCCAAAAACACAGCCACTAAGACCTCGAGGTGAATGGTGGGCACTGTAAGAAGGGCATAGCAAAGCGACCTCACGACTCTTCGGACGAGGGCTCATACGATGATATCTCGGAGAGTGACACTAACGACAGTGCATCGGAGCCTCTGGAGGAAGACAACATGACTGATAGCAGTGAAACTGACGACAGTGATAGCGATAGCGAAACCGAGGGAGCCGACAGCAGCAAAGGGCAGTCCGGAGAAGACGGCAATGTGACCGATAATGATGGCGAGAAGAATGATAGTCGTGGAAAGTGCCTTGCCCGATCGACACTTGGAAACCGTTATCTCAAATGAAAAAGGCCATGGGAGTCATTTTAAAATGGGAGCTTAAGAAATCTACAGACTCTGCAACGTAAACTAAGGATAAAATATACCCGTTTAAAATCCGTCGAGTCGAAGATCTTTTACCGGAAACAGTCATTCCTGTGCAGTCGATGAGAGGTGACCTTCGATGCTCAGACACTTCAGTTGTGACAACAAAACACTGATAAGGGTGCATGGCTACGAATAGAGGAATAGGAATGGTGAAGGTGTTGGTTTATGAACAAATAAAGCAGCGGAAATGAAAACATACACAAAGATATAAGTCTTGTGTTTCTTCATTAATCGTATTTTCTATAAACTGCGGTGAACATGCTATACACCATAATATCACTCGACAGTATGGTAATTGATTTTTTTCCATCCAACGTGGTATGAATGTCTCCTCTAGACGAGGGTGAATTGTCTATTCAAGGTCTTTTTCCTTTGTTGCATCCAATACCCGTTTCGGTGAATGTCACAGTATCTTCTTTTGGTGATACAACCGCCATCCTTAACCTAGTCCCCTTGCCCTTGGAACACCGCGGTTCCTTACACGTCATTGATCTCTTCCTTACATGTATCGTAAAGGAATCATCCATCCAAGACATAAGGCGATCACTCTGGTAATAGCGATGTAGGAATGGCTCATCCGTGCTTGTGTCTTGAACGTTTCGTAGAAATGATCCTGTTGTAAGAAAAACTAACGAGTGACAAGAATTTTACGTAGCCAGGATAGTGGAAATGGATTCTGATCGTGTTTGAATTTGCTGTCCTGTTAACAATCTTAGCTTCGGGAGTTTTGCTGGTTGTGGCTTGCTTTTTTTTTCTGATGCGACTTAATCTGTCGGCGAACTTTGCAACTTTTACAGTGATCTTTAATGAAATGTCTTCGAGACCAGCAACGTCATCAAGATGGTTGTATGCCAGGCAAAAGCTTATACTGTAGCTGTAGAAATTCAACATATATTACTTCCTTGTTGTTTTTTGTGGAACTAAAACACTGTTTATCAAGCAAATTGTTTAGGCTGCATTTTGCGTAGCATTTAACCATTTACTATCTGGAAAGTTCTCTTCGGTGAAACTACAAAAAACCTACCCACATTGCGTACTTGGACTAGTTTACCACATAAACACACACAAGCGCGCGGAGGCCTCTGCAGAGGCCCCCCCCCCCTAAACGGAGGCCAAACTAAAACGGCTCCCAAATAGGGAAGTCGTCGCCTCCATGGAGGGGGACAATGGTACCCTTCTACCCTCCTTACGCCAGTTTTAAAATTTTCTTTAAATTAGATTAATAAAGCCTCAAATTTTCAAATTTCCTTCAAAAGAAATCATAAATTTCCAAAGCGCGAGGCAGACCAAAAATTTTGCTTTCGACAACCTTGTCGGGGCTTCGTGTTGCTTCCCCTCCCCAAGTCAGGGAGCTTGTCCCCCTGTCGGACAAATTCTTGCCACTCCATTGCGTAAGTTGCCAATGGTCTTTTTGTGTCCACAAAAAAGCACCCCGACATTCTGGCACTCTGGGGCATTCATACAGTCCCATGTGGCAAGGATAATGAGTTTGCACGCCTACGTTTACATGCTCTCAGAGTTTAAGCCCGGACTGCCTAATTTACCTTAATGAATGATTCTTGAATCACGAGCATGTTGTGGGAGTTTTCATATTGTAAGACTCAAGAGTAGTTATGCATGTGTCTGACGGTAGGCAGTGAGGATGGTCAGGGTGAGTCATACTACTTTGGTGTATGATGATCAAATACCGTCGTTTGTATGTTAATTCTGCAGTTTAACAATTTGAGTATGGATACACGTCAGTAAAACACATTTTAACTAGTAAAGAAGAAATTGCCATGACACATTACCTCTTGTTTCAGGTCACTAATATGATGGGCATCGAATGGATGCGTCGTCACCTTGGCCCTGAGTACAACATCCACGTTCTATCTTTTTCTGACCCAAATCCGATGCATATTGATGCTACCTTCAACATTATTGGTCCTGGTCTAGTGATTACAAACCCTGAACGGCCATGTCACCAGTTGTCAATGTTTCGGAATGCCGGATGGACAATTGCGGAGGCTCCCTTGCCAACAATTCCTGATGGTAAGATGTTTTGGTAGCATATGCAGGGAAACAAAGAACACTAATAAAAAAAATCTTTCTCCAAGCATAAGCTTCTTTCTCAGTCCATACTACCATTCGGATTTTCTACGCAATTTCTGATGTATAATGAGACATTTCATGTAATGTGGTTCACTAGGCTCATTTTTTTTTTCATGGTGAAGATGATACTGTGTCATGAGAAAAACTGACAATCAACTTTACAAATTGAGAGCAAAGAGATAGATTTTTTCCCTTGTATGTTATAATCCTGTAGAATGGTTAGAAATTTTGAGCCGATTATTCATTCTCGGTCAAAAGCCGGAAATTTGGCACACTCATAGTGCTTAAGTTTCTGAATGTTTCTTGATATGAACTTGAAGCCATGCAAAAAAACAATTTTTTTAGAATCTTGGATGAAGTAAAACTTGAAAGTATTCAAAACGACGGAAAGTGTTAAAAAATGGTCCCAGCCGTTTTCGGATTTGAAAATAAAAGTGTTTCTAGCTCATAGTTCCTTCCCTTTTTCCATCAAAATAGGTCTGCTCAAACTTTTACTTATTACTTTTTTAGAGTACTTAAAATGTTGCTTGTCAAAATCCAAAATGAAAACTGCTTTTTTAATAGCAGTCATGGGGGGATCTCCCCCTGCAAGCGAAACCAGAAACTACTCCCAAATGAAGGTACGATCCCGAAGAGGTATGACTTTTGACGAGAAACTATCGGACAACTGCTTCGGTAGGGCAAGCAGGAACTGATTTTCATGGCCTCCACTGAGTATTATAAAGTCTTGCTAAGTCCATAGAGGAGTTGTCCTAAAGTTTTCAACAAAGTTGACAACTATTTATGTATAAATCAGGTTTATCCATGCCTATTCTAGTGATGTGACATAGAGACAGAGTTTTTGATTGTATGTCAGGGAAAAAATAATTCAAAATGTCTGTAAACATTGTACAATGTAACACCGGTGTCGAAGGTTGATTATATATATGGTTGCATTGGTTCTATAGACCGTCATTGTGTTCCAAATTCGACCTTGACTGTCTGGAAAAGTGACACGTCATGAACTTTCTCCATGGAAACAGTTCAATGTTTAGTGTTTGGAAAGCGTTATTCTATCTTTCTCACTTGCATAAAGACCCATTTTCAATCATGTCTTGAGAACATCATTTCTTAAACAGTTAAATGGTTTCCAATGATAAGGAAAAGGACTCATACACCTTTGATCGGAATGTGAATGCGCAATTTTGTGAAGTGGCTTTCGCTGATGGATCGATTTTAAAGTAGCAAGCAAACATAAATGGCCATGCTTGCAGTGGGATCCTTACCTCCATGAAGATACGGGAAGGTACCTATGTAGGAACTACATGCCCTTGCAAAACGACTGAAGGTTTTTCCTATACCTTGCCTTAAGGTCAAGGAATCTACGCATTCATGCAGGAATGTTCGTGTATATACGAGTGTGTGTGTGTTCATGTTTGTGACACTCAGCTCGTTAACACGATATCTCAAGAAAGGAAACCCATATTACTGACATACGAAATACGTGGGTGCATCATATTAAGAAGAAAACCATTGTTGTTGGTGAAGGTCAAAGGTCAAATGGGGTCACCAGAGGTCAAATACTGAAAACTTTGTTAACATTACATCTTAAGAAGGGAAACTGATAATTACAATATCTCAGTAAATCGAATTTAAACAGGTCTCATACTTTGTATGTGGATCCACAGTATTAAACAGAAGTACGATAAAGGTTTTGGTAGAGGTCATAGGTCATGTGAGGTCATCAGAGGTCAAACACTGAAAACTTTGTTAACATTATATCTTAAGAAGCGAAACTCTGATTGCTGTCATACTATGTGGGTGAGTCATATTTAGTAAAGAAAACATATTGTTTTTAGGGGAGGTCAAATGTCTTTTGGGGTCACAAGAGGTGAAACGGTTAAAACCTTGAAAACATATCTCAAGAAGGGTAACCTCGATGAAGATCATACTTTGTATGTAGATGTCCCATATTAAGTTTTACATATGGTATTTTGTGGCGGTCAAAGGTCATATGACGTCAACGAGGTCAAACAGTGAAAAGTGCTCGTAAGCACGATATGTCAAGAGGAGTAACAGTGATGGATCTCATACTTAGCATGTGGAAGAACCATGTTGGGAATCATTTCTGTTGTAACTTGTAAATGCGATATCTGCAAAAGTGTAACCTTGATGGATATCTTTCTTGGTATGTAGATGTCCCGTATTCAGTTCTACATCCCTACTATTTTTGTGGAGGTAAATTTCAATTTTAGTCAACTGATGTAAAACAGTGAAAACCTTGGAAAAGTACTCATATAGGATATCTTTAGAAGGGTAACTATGAGGGATCTCGTACTTGACTTGGTATGTGTATGGCACATGTGGAATAGATAGCCCCTTTGAATGTTTCTGCATGGTGGAGGTCAAAGGTCATTTGGGATCACCAGTGGTCAAAATGTCAAACATTGAAAACACTGTACATCAAGAAGGGTCGCCTCGATCGACTAGCATGTGTGTTACCCGTATTGAACAATAGGTTACAGTTTGTTTTTGTGCTGGTCTAATGTCATTTGGAGGTCAAAATGAGAACAGCTTGAAAACGGCTAAACACGATACATGAAGAAGGCTGACAGTGAAGGACCTCATACTTAACGTGTGGATGAACCATGTTGCGTGGACGATCACTAATGTTTATGTTGGAGGTCAACACAGTATTTTAAGACTCCATAATCAAACTGTGTCAATTTGAAGCCACTGTACAATTTTTATACTGTATTCCAGAGGCAAGGAATCACTAAGACTTTTTGCTTCCTAGCTCGTCGAACTGAACGAAAAGCTTTGTTTGCTTGGCATGTGCCTATTCGAGGAAGAAATGTCCGTAGCAATCCTCATTCCGCCAACCGTTTGAGAAACATGTCACCATTAAGTTTGGGGTAAATTCCTTTCAAAATCGGAAAACTTGCAGTGAATGATGCCGTAGGTGCCAGCCTGAACCAAATTTCAATAGTCTACATGCTGTATTGATTCCACTGAAGAACCTGTTTGCAGTTCCTTTTTTA
>JAIZAY010001703.1:0-13559 GCA_029531755.1 Holothuria leucospilota | reverse complement strand
GGTCAGCCCTGGGGATCCAAATAGGTCATCCTTTAGTTATTCTTGTATTGAATTGTGTAGTAAGTATGAGACAATCCAGGATTCCACAGAGTCCAATTTTGGCTTTGGGAATTCAAGAGACTCTTGGAGGACACTTTCGCTATTGCCTTGTCTCCAGTATCTGTTTTATTGTATAAGGTGTGAAATATACATTTCTGTTGTACCATGACTTCAAGGGATGCTAGTCTTGGGCCATCTGATTTTAACTTCAACACTACTGTATAATTTGAGTTCAAACATCCTACACATGTACATTTCTAGCTACCTAAAGGACCTACAAGAGCAACGGTTTAAATACTACTAAGGATTACTGAGCCATCAAAGATGTACCTCTTGGTTGGATCCTTGCTCTTGTCTGTTGCTTCCATCTTCATCAAGGAGGATCTTATCCTTGTCTTGGTGATATTCATCTACCTCATCATAAAAGTATTCATTTGAAAATGGATCTGGTGCCTTCATGTCACGATAAGACCGAGGGTCATCGCTGTCATAGTCCGACTCATCTTTCTGCCACTGTTTTCTTCCAGCTCTCCTAAAAGGATAGCAATCATATCTCAAATCTGTCATGTAATTTGTAACACTGGTTTATTATAACTTTTCTTCGTAGAACATTTTGCTACACTTAACACAGTGGCAAAATGCCACTCATGGTAGTATACTGTACTTCCAAAGTGGGGGGCATCAGGGACAGCTTCCCCCACCCCCAGATATTTTCAAAGTAAATTTTTACCACAACATAACAATGTGTAAATTTCTGAGATTTTAAAATAAAGATTGCTTAGATGCAACTTGTGATGCATGAAAAGTGCACAATTCTGGCAACATGGGACACACACATAACGAGGATGGAGAAGGGAAACCCCCCCCCCCTCGAAAATACTTTCTTTGTTCTACCTATTACTCATACTGCTAAAATCATCTCAATGTTTTTCACCTGCATCCTGAGTTCCAACTAGTTTTTCCATTGTTACATCCTGTGGGACAATTTGGGTATAATTATTTTTTCAAAGCCCCAGTACCCTTAACATACATAACCCATCCTCCTCCCCAAGCCCTCTGCACCATCAATCCCAGCCAGCTGAAAGTCAGACAGAATAAACCTTAATAAACAAAATTGTCAAACTGTGATGACTGTGGTCTGTTTTGTGTCCATCTAATGTTTTTTTGAAGAAGCATGCATCATTCTAATGCCAACAATTTCATGACAGCCTCACAGCTTCCAGGGGCTTTACCCCCTGGATCCCCACCAGGAACCCTAAGGCATACCCCCTAGATGATGTCCCACTTTGGTATTTAACCTGAATTCCCCTGAGGTTGCCCTTTTATGTTGCCCCTGCTCATTCCCCACCAAAAAAAAAATCCTGTGCACAGCCACGATGCCTATGTGATCTCACTCTGCAGAGCAAAGGGTCCTGAGCCATCAAGGGCCAAATGGTGTCCATTAGCCATTTCTCAGATATGACTGGTTGCTCTGATACAAAGCTGCCCTGCATCTCATACTTGCACTCAAACTACAACATAAGAAATCTGAGCAGTGGATAAGTAAGAAAGGTTCTGACTGTCAAATCATGATAAAGATGGAGTTTCCTTCAACCCATGATCAAGTCTCTATAATACCCTGTAGTGTTGACTGTTGTCTATACATCCCAGTAGGTACAGTAAGCTTCTGTATTTGAACATCATGTCATACTGTATAATACAGATGCTGATCCAAGTGGGGAGGGGGGGGGGGGTTCCTGGACCCAACCCATCCCTTTTTCATGCCACTCCTTTCTTCTGAGATGATCCCTTAGATCCACTTCAAAGTTTGTGAATGGTTCTTTTCTTGATTGTCAGATGCCAGGGAACTGCAATTTTTAACTTTTCATAGGTGAGAGTCCCAGATCTCCATGTTTTCATGATTTTGGTGGATATATGATCATTACCGGTTGGCCTGATTTGAAACTGTAATTTGATCACCCAAAGGAATTTTTTTTGTGTACCCAGATTGCAAAATGGGCACAACTTGTGAAAACAGTGAGACTGAAGTTGTGATTTTTTGCCAGATACAGGGGCTACACAACCACTGGGTATCCATGCAGTCCTTTTCAAATATAGTTTGAATTCTGACTACTGTAGCAATCCTTGTAGCCCCTCAAGACAAGTTACACTACCCTAGTACATAGGATATTAACAGGAAGTTACAGTACCTCAGCATTTTGATTGTGTATTCCCATAGCCTGTTAAAAACACAGTACAGTATCCTGGTAAAGGGAATGGAGTTTTGTGTGAGCATTCCCAAAGCCACTTGCAAACCTAAATTGACCACTAACTTGGTATCCTCTTAAAAAAAGAAGTTACCTGTACCAAGATACCTCAGTCAGCCCATAGAACCAACAAGGCCTTGTGCCTTGATGCAAGATATTAGTTTAATACTAAACTTTACTTCTAAGAAAACATAATGTTACAGTACAACATATTGTAGGGCACATAGCAAGAGTACTTGTGTTATTATTGTTTTTCACTACAAGAAAAAGGAGAAAAAAGTACATATTTAACTATTCCAGTTTTACAAAAGTGAAAAATTAGTATAAATTTAAAGCAGGCCCCCAGGTACAGATAAGTGTTGGCTCACAGCCTCAAACTGAATTTATCTGACTGTCACTGGCTAATTAATTTGAATATACTACGAGCAGTCACTGACACACTGGTCTGTGGCTGCCATCTGAATAAGCAATTGTGACATAGGCCTAGTCTAGGCCCTGTACGTCTTCTGGTTGAATGGCTACTGGATGATACTGTAGATAAGTAGTGAATACAGACAAATAAGGAACACCTTAGGCCAGGTTCATCTCCAAAATGACCTACACACCCTCTTTACATGGCAGAGTAATTGGCAAATGCATTTCAACACCAAGAAATGCTTTGCTATGAGGATCACTCACTCGAGGAATCCTTAACTTTTTGATTACTCACTAGGTAATGAAATCTTGGAGTCTACTGACTGCCTTACCTACCTTGGAGTTGACATCTCTAACACCCTTTCCTGGAACAAGCACATTAATCTGTATCACTTTGTCTGCTAATAGGTCCCTAGGTTTTTATTAAAAGAAATCTGTACTCCTGCACGAAGAGTATTACAGCCAATGCCTATCTCACCCTTGTTCGACCACTTCTAGAGTATTCCTCTTCGGTTTGGGATCCCTACACTACAGCACCTCCCTAGCTAGTAAAATCGAGCAAATTCAACGTAAGGCAGCTAGGTTTGTCTGTAATGACTACTCCTCTCACAGTAGTGTAACTGAAATGTTGAGGGATCTAGGGTGGGATAGTCTTAAAGACAGAAGAACAGTTACATAACATAACATAACATAACAGGTTAAAGGGCAAAGGAGGGCTAAGGCCCAATAAGATGCCCTGAAGTCCATACAACCTTAACTGAAAACATACAACCAACCAACACCAAACGAGCCCAGCTCAACTAGACTCTACCACAGTTATGGAAGTAGCTTGTCGATGTAAACCTTAAAGCAGTGCACCGATGTGGAGTT
Source organism: Holothuria leucospilota (assembly GCA_029531755.1). Classification (NCBI taxonomy): domain Eukaryota; kingdom Metazoa; phylum Echinodermata; class Holothuroidea; order Aspidochirotida; family Holothuriidae; genus Holothuria; species Holothuria leucospilota. The sequence continues at coordinate 9,990 of JAIZAY010001703.1, read as the reverse complement.
AACTACCCACTTCAGGCAGGAGACTATTCCCACTCGTTAATCAACTCTATGAGAGAAGCTGAACTTCTCTAATGTTGAGCCTTGCAAAACACTAAACTAGCTTCTTACAATGGCCTCGAACCCGAGAATTACTTTGACCTTTAAATAATTCATCAAGATGACAAAGGATTCCTTTCAGAGAGAAATTTGTTCCAACCTGAAGCATGTCCACCCTAATCCTTCTCTCAACTCCAGTGGTGCTATAAGAAAGTGCCCAAGATGCTTAAGTCTAACATGATGGTTAGGGTTTCACCTCTGGTATAAGGTGAGTGATCTCTCCTCATCTCTGAACCTGCTCTAAAAGAAACTTGTCCTTATCATAGAAGGGACTCCAAGCCTGGGCTGCATAGTCGAGGTGGGGTCTTACCAACTGCTTATACAGATTAAGTACAATTTCTTTACTAAAACTACTGAAATTCCTCTTAATCAATCCAGGGATCCTATTAGCCCTAGCAGCAGCAGCTGCACACTGTCTAGGTGGCTTTAAATTGCCTGTAATAACTACACTCAGATTCTTCTCAAAAGTCACATCGCTCAGAATACTACCATTCATGTTATACTGTAATCATAGCTGAAATTTCTAGGACCAAAGTGAAGGAGTTTGCACTTATCTACATTAAAAGACATTTGCCAAGTCTGAGACCATGAAGATAACCTATCCAAGTCTTTTTGCAGTAAGGAGGCATCATCCTTATTGTTAACCTTCCTATAGAGCTTCGTATCATCAGCGCACTTACTAATACTAGATGTGAGAGAGCTATCAATATCACTGATGAAAATCAGGAAAAGAAGCGGGCCAAGAACAGAACCCTGTGGAACTCCACTTGTAACTTCTTTCCAAGAAGAGAAATTACCAACAACTCTCTGAGATCTACCATTGAGCCATGAATTTATCCAGTCAGCACAACTGCCCTTGATGCCTAACCTGTGCAGTTTAACCATAAGTCTACCTAATGGAACTTTATCAAAGGCTTTTTGAAAATCAAGGTAAATGACATCAACACTGTGACCAGAATCAAGAGATAAAGAAACATCCTCAAGAAAGCTTAGCAAATTAGTAACACAAGATCTACTCGGTAAGAAACCATGCTGTGACAGATTGAGTAACCCATTATCTAAAAGATATTTAAGCAAACAATCCTTGATTACAGATTCCATAACTTTGCACACAACACTGGTTAAACTGACCGGCCTATAATTGCAAGGCAAGCTCTGATCCCCCTTTTTGAAAACTGGAGTAATATTAGCTATCTGCCAGTCAGCAGGTACAAAGTTTGAATCCAGAAACTTCTGAAAAATAATGCAAAGAGGAACTGACAAAATCTCAGAGCATTCATGGATCCCATCAGGCCTGGGGGCCTTACTAGCTTTTAAACTCTTCAACTTATTACAAACCAGCTCTTCAGAGAAAACAACATCACTAACTAAAGAAGAATTATCAGAACCCCTACAAGTCCCCATAATAGATGATTCCTTGGTAAAAACAGATACAAAATAATTATTTAACAAATTAGCCATATCCTGATGATCACTAACTAGTGTGCCTTGATTACCTTGGAGAGGCCCAACACCCTCCTTAACCTTCTGCTTAGACCTGACATAGGCATGAAAAGATTTTGGATTAACCTTAACCTCCTTGGCCAACTGCTTTTCAAACTTAGCTTTAGTGTCAATAACCAAATTTTTAACTAAGAGTTCCTGATTCTTGTAGACTGCAAAGTCATCAGAATTCTTACCAACCCTATATCGACGCCAACATTTACGTTTCTTCCTGGCTGCTCTAAGTACCTCTCTAGAAATCCAAATTGGCCTATTTTTAACCACAGCTTTCTTGAGTGGGATACACAACTTTGTAGTGTCAGTAACTATATTACGAAAAACACTCCATGCTTCAGCAGGGCCTAAGTGAGACAAATGTGCAACTCAAATCTATGGTAAGAAGCTCTTTAGCATGAGTAAAGTTAGCCTTGCTGAAATCTAAAACAGTTTTGTCACTACCTTGAAGTTTGCTGAAACAAAGTAACTCAAAGCTAATTAGGTCATGGTCACTAGATCCTATCTTACCGCCACTAGCTACATTTCTAACCATGTTTTCATTAGTACTAAGCACCAAATCTAGACAATTATCCTCACGAGTGGGAAACAGAACATGCTGGGTAAAGAAACCATCAGACACTGCCTCAAGAAAATCCCTACCATGTGACCCACTAGTACATGAATGCCAATCAATATCAGTTGCTGATATCACTATGGAGCCAAGTTTCGGTAACCCCAACTATGTCACGATTGTCTAAAACCAAAATCTAAAGTGAACAGGAATCTATCAAGAGAGAATATTGAGAACATGCAAGATATGCTTAAAACTACTGATTGCGATGTTTTCAAGAAAAATTGTGAAACCTTAAGTGACTTCACCGAAACAATTTCAAGCTACATTTGCTTTGTAAGAGTTGTATGCATACCAAAGAAACGTGAGAACCCTAAAGACATGATGAAGAGAATACCTGCTGATGGTAGAATTAAGCAGCTTGAAAAGGAAAAACAGAAAGCAAGTGAAGATGGAAATAATAACCTGCGAAATAAAATTCAAAGAACAATAAACAAGTATGTCCATGATATACGAAGTGAAGTGTTTGGTGGATTAAAGCAAAATTCTCGTGACTTCTGGGCTGTAATAAAATCTATAAGAGGGCCAAAGGATGATTGTAAAATGACAATAGACTTTAAAGATTTGGAAGTGATTTAGAATGTGATTATTTTGGACGGTTTGAACAGTTCACGTGATAAGGATGACTTCTATTTCTCCACTTCACTAGCCCTGCCTGCCATTTTCCTTTATTAAACGTGAATGAAGTAAGTAAACAATTTTCAAAAAGTAAAAAAACACGTGTTGCCTGTGGTTCTGACGGATTACCTGGGTGGGTTTTTAAATTTTTTCACACTGAAACTTAAGCCGCCATATATATCGTACATTTTTCAAGAAAGTATATTAAAGAGTGATATACCTTGCTTGTGGAAAAAATGCTCTTACAACCCCCTGTTCCTAAAGTAAAGATTCTCTTCATGTGTGAATGATTTTAGGCTTCCAATTGATCTTGCCAGTATTGCTTTTAACAGTTTACAGAAGATATCTTTGCTCCCTAAATTAATGGCATATTATATAGAAAAAGTTGGAGACGATATGCAATTTGCTCATACGAAAGGAGTATGCCTGTATTGATGCCATTCTTGTACTGATTCACAATATCTTGTTTTAAATTTGAATAATAAGGAACAACTATATCAAGAAGGTTGCTATTCCTTGACTTTTCTAGGGGCCTTCATACACAGTATTACCGAACCAATTATTAACAGATCTAGCAACATTTATTGATGAGCCTTGGCTACTTCACTGGTTACAACAATTTTTACAGGGATGGGAAAGACAGGTAAAATTTGATAAAGGGTTTTCAGAAGTTTCTGAGATTAGGTTGGTGTAACCACAGGGAGGTCCTTTATCTGTCTTTTTACTATTTGACTTATCTATACAAATGAAATTAAGTCTAATGAATAATGCATCAATTATTAAAGTATGCTGATGATACTTGCGTTGTCAAGTAACATTTCAAGAAACACTGTGACCAGGGATCAACTTAATTATCAACAGACCGGTAAATAATAATTGTTTCAACTAGTGCAATAGAAAGAATTTTCAAATACTATAATCCTAAGAAATCAAAGGAGATGTGTTTTACCAACAAGAATATCAAATCATGAAGGTTTACTTTTATCTAAATCACAATGTGTCAAATAGAAGGATCAGAGGTGGAAAACATACTAGAAAACCAAATATTTAGGAGGGTATGTATTGATGAAAGACTGACTTTTTCTGATCATATTTCCAGCATTTTAAGCAAAGTTTACTATTATTATGTCTGGATTAGCATATTACTGTGTCTTTCTTTAATAAGGAGGCTAAAGAAAAGTGTTTTTAAATCTGTCATACTCCCACAATCTAATTTATGCTAGTGCCAGTTTGGTATCATTTTATTTTACGAAAGGACAAAGAAAGAATTTTAAGATTTTTTAAATATTCTGCAAAGATCTATATTACTATCTAGATTTCAATCATCTCAAACTGACTGTTAATGTCTCTGCCAAAAATGAGTTTATAAGAATGGCCACAAAAATTCATGATGATCATAATCACCCGTTACATAGTTATCTCAAAAGCCTCAGTGTGCAATCAAAGAAAAACCTAAGAAATCCATTCATTTTACCTAAGTACAGAATAACTTTATTCAAGAATTCCTCTGTCTACAGAGCCGCCCTTTTCAATCAATCCAAAACATTAAACGATTTGTTGTAGACTTTTAGACTCTTAGACTTTTAAGGTTTTAATGTGAACTAACTTTCTGTACATATATTGTCTTATCATTGTATTTTTTAATCTTATTATTCCTTTTTATAAATATTTCATATATTTATACTGGAATAAATAAATTGAAATAATGTATCTAGGGCAGTTTGTGGAATGAAGGTCACGTTTGCCAATGTTCACAGCCTCTTCAACAAGTTTCCCCTTGCTACTATCATCACTCTGAGCATAATAAAACTCAGAAACCCCCTCATTCTTGGCTGACCTCACCCCTGACTCTAGTTTGACACCTGAGAATCAACAGCCCGAGAAACCAGCCTACCCAACTCGTTAGCCCCTATGCTTGACAAGTGCAACCCATCTTTAGCAAAAAGATCCCTCCTGTTTACAAAACCAGCCCAGGTATCAACAAAGAGAAAACCCTCAAGAGCACACTCGTTTTTCAACTTTCCACTTATTAAATCCCAAAATTTTGCCCCAAGAGACTTTCCTATCAAACCGAGGGAGAACACTACAAACAACCCCTTTCGTACGTGTCGGCTTTAGCCTACAAATCAGTTCCTTATACTTTGACCTAAGTGAAATTTGATTGTCCCGACTGAGATTATTGGTGCCCACCTGCACAGCTACAACTTCCTCGTCCCCAACAATTTTGCTAACTCTGGCCGAGATGTCCTCAATTCTTGCACCAGGGAGACAAATCCTTACCCTATTCCTTCGGTCCCTCTTACAAAATTCCCTATCAGTATACCGAGTTATGGAGTCCCCAACAAACAGAACCTTACCCTTCGCCTTTTCACTCTCCCACAGACCACCAGAAATACCAACGACCCCTTCCTTTGATTCATCTACAACCTCCTGAACAATATCCTCCACTGATAACCCCGCAAAAGAATTTGACACCTCAACAGCTGGACACCCCTCTGTAATTTCAACAGCAATTCAAGATCTCTGCCTTGAGGTTCCTAAGACAGGCGGACTAACTCATCCTACACACCTCACCCTGCACGTTTGACTCCACCTGGGAGTGTTGTGCTGTACCTTTCCAGATCCAGATCCAGAATAAGCAGAAAATGTTTTTATCCAATGCATCATGGGATTCGTCAAAGGTGAAGGGGACCACTTACCTTCATGGCAGTTGTTTATAATGTTCACCTCTTTCGGACGTACACATGTGATTAATATTACAAGGACTGACAATGTAGTGCAAGCATATTACAAGTCCACCGGGCAGGCAAGTTTATCACACGCATGCGCACACAGGGGAAAAAGTTGTCCCTGTACAGGTGACCTTGTGACACTACGGAAAGTAGCGAATTACCTAACGCACTTAGGTCTACTTGAACTCCTGACATACTAATAAGCAATCGCAATATACAATTGGTATGGTTGTCGTAAGAACAAGCAGTTCCCCAGCACTACATACTAATTACTGACTCCTGTGGCTTCTGCACAGTACGAATAATCAGACCCCTAGCTTCAGTGAAAAAGGGGCAGGGGGGAGGAACATTAGGAGGGCAGAATTTGCGCGCGCGAAGCACTGCGCACCATTGGCCGGGGGTCCACGGGCCCGCCGAAGGGCCCCTTGTGGGGTCCAGGGGCAACGCCCCTGTGGGGGCGAAGCCCCCGGAAGCTCCTGGGTTTTAGCTTCTCTCTCAACCCAGAATATGGTCTTTTTTACCTTTCAACACCCATAGACTGGAAGAATCTGAGCCACAGGATATGCAGATTCCAGACCCCAAGTTTTTAGCCAAGTGAAAAATGTGAATGTAAGACAGATATATTATTTTGTCTTTACCTTTAATATTTCTTGACTGCATATTAATTACTAAATTAATACTACAGACTACATACTGTTTGTATGGGCATGTGGTTTTGAAAGTGAAATTTATCTTACACATCCCCCTCTAATTATTGGCAAATGATGTGCAGTTTTAGTATACAAAATAACCTTTGTTAGCTTACACGAAATATATGAAATCTTTTTCTCTGGAAAACAACAACATATTTTAATGACCTTAAAGTCATATTATTATCAAGTGTAGCAGCATCAAACTGAAGCAGCAGCATTTGGGAATATATCAATGTTTGATAGCCAAAGTAGTACATTTTGTTTTAAGGTCCTCATGTGTCTTCAGAGACACTGGTTGTTACTGACTTACACATACATACAGTACGTACATTCTGGAGACATTCTTTGTATGAAGTTTTCGAGTGCTGTAAAAATGCCTCGCATGTAAATTAAATTTTATACAAGAGCCCCGATCATCATGCAATTGGGCGGTCGAAGTATACATTGCATTCAACTTCTAAATTTCAGGCACATAAAACTGTTGCTCAGTTATGCCTCCATCTTATCTCCCACCATGAACGTTCTCTCCATTATGCTGCATTCAACCTTTCCCCTACCCTAAAATGGAGGCACAAGGGGCGTATAATATGCAAGATTTTTGAACACAGAAATTCATAAAATTTGAAAACCTTTTGAAAAGTGGAAGGGCTAGCATTTTCTACAAGTACTTGTGACAGTTGAACTGTAACTGTTGTACATTCTTCACTGCCACAAATGCCCATAGTAAATGCAAGCCCTTCCACTTTTCAAAAGGTTTTCAAATTTTATGAAATTTAATGTTCAAAAATTGTTCATATCGATGCTAATATATATCTGCAAGATTTGCAATAATAAAAAGTGAACCATAATTAAACAAATTTTGGAAGAAATTTAGAAAATTAAGAGAACTTTAGGTAATATTTTAGGAGTATTTTATTATATAGTGTGGAAGTGCTGAATGCTCTCCTATCAGCAGCTACCATCCTCATACTGTTACTCCATCGAAATTTCATCCTTCAGACAATGCCAAGTGAAATTATTCGGGAAAAAGAGCTGCCTTGAGGTACCTTATGATCAAAAGTCTCGACACAGACAAATTTGGCGAGAAAAGTGCAGTAAATGTGCCAGAAATGTAAGTTGTTTGTTCGAGCTAGGCGATTTGTGACATACCTTTCCGTCTATATATACTACATAGTATATGGTATACTATACAATGTTAAGGGGCGCCTGTGCATTAGCTCAGGGGTTTACTGTGTGTAGCAAACGTCCACCTGTATAATTCGCGAAACTAACCCTACTATGAATTAACTGGGCAAGTTGACCAACATAGGCTAGCGATCATATTCGTTATCTGCAATAATTGCACACAAATGGAATTATACCTTTGTCGCCTTGGCATAATGAAGACTTCAGACGTCCACGATAAGACAAACTCTGTGTTTATGGCCTAGGAAGCCGCTTGTTGGTCGGTAAAAATTCTAAACCACACTCAGTCTAACGTGCGTCTTCACGTTACGTTACAGCAATCTCAATATAATCTTGTCATGCATGTGTGAATCGGGAGCATAAATTGGACACCTTTGAGAATCGCTTAATATTCATGATCACAGAGTAGGACACTCCCACACACTAGTTTTTTTATTCGTAGGATAGCGATGGAAAAATCGGTTTTTCAAAAATTTTTAAATTTGTCTAAAAATCATGGTTAGGGTTAGGATTACGCGGACAAGGGATATTTGACCTGTTCTTTCATAATCCGGCATCAGAATTACAAAAAAAAAATAACTGAAAAGCTGTTATTTAGGAATTAGGGGTGCGGCCAATTTCCAAGAAGCTGAATTGTCCATTGGCATGATTCTTCCATTTCCATGCTACGAAAAAAAACTCGCCTCCCGCACCCGGGAAATACGATACGCAGTCTTTGTGCGAACAGCACAGATATTGCCGTGTTCATGGTACGGTTACGGTATCGTTGCCCTTGTATGTGTAAATCGGGGAGCTGCGAAACAAGTATCTATTGATGCATTACCTCCATAATATTTTGGTTTGATAATTATGATGCTGATTGAGAGAATATGACTTACACCGTTATTTCGCCTGCAGGTCCAGAGATAGTGTACATTCTGTAAATACGGAGGATGGTGTTAGTTGTGACACGACAGGCTTAAATGGTCTTATAAGCACACCAAGTGTTGGTGTCCAGCCAACTAGACTGGATTAGGTTTCTTGAGTTGTGTTCTGCTAAATCAGTGCAAGGAGTCTTATCAACAAAATGGATGACTTGAGGGCATATGTTCATGTCTGCAAACCTGATATTGTTGTGGTCACTGAATCTTGGGCAAAGGAAACAATGCAGAACTGTGTGCAAGTCTGACCAAATTTTAAGTGCTGCATGAGATTAATAATAAAGGAATGGTTACAGGTTCGTTGAATACAGCCTTGTACATCGCGTATGCAGGATCATTTAATTGAATGGGGGGGGGGGGGGTGACTTCAAGTTTGACAAATGCCGAGTATACTAACGGCCTATGGAAGAGTGTAGTAAAGTAACTTCGACCTGGGGCGCCCCCAATGCCCTCCACCTCCCTCCCTTGATACGCACTTGAGCGCAAAACGCAGTTCAGGTGAAAGATACCAATCACAGAACAGCCGACAAGCTGGCCGTCATTAGGCCTAGATATTTAAATTACCTTATCATTACGGTCAGGATTTTGCAAAGATATGGAACGCGAATTACGCAAAGTGCGTCAATAACGGCGTAATCGTTAATAACAGTGGCGTACATTGAGTTGATAACGGCGTGATTTTCAACAACAGCGTGGTTAATGTTGGTAATAACGGCCTGATTTTAAGAAACAACGTGGTTAATATCGGCAACAATGGTGTAACTTTATGTAACAAGGCGGTAAAAGTAGTTAACAGCGGCGTGTTACGAAGTGGCCTCGTACAGCAAGAGGTTAACAACGGCGTAATCCTTATCAATAGCGAGCTAAATGTCTTTAACGACCTTTCCGCGTTCAACGGGCTGATTGTAAGTAACCATGTAATATGAGTTAACAACGTGAAAGTAGTCATTGGCGCTGTTTCAGTCAACGCAAATGCAATTAACGACGATGTAAATGGGAGCAACAACACGATTGGTAGTAGGCTAAGTCAATGAGCCTTTGCAGGGAGCTAGAAGACAGCTCCATGCTCAATGTTCATGGAGCTGGAAGACAGCTACATGCTCAATGTTTCATGGCGCTTGTACTTAAGCTGCTGAAAGAGTGGATGTTTTTTTTTTATCGCAGTGCATTTGAGGATTTTATTGAAGCTTGTACAAAGTCATGTACAGATAGAAGGCTTATCAGACTCAGAGCTAGAGGTGTGCACGAAAATTTTGCTTGAAGAATAAATACTACAGCATGGCCTAACGAGATCCGTTTGGGATCGGGTAAAGGATCAAAATAATGCCCCCCTCCGATCAGTGGCGTCACCAGACTTTTTTATTCTGGGGGAGCACAAGGTGGCACGACAGTTCGACGAGGGGGCACAACTAGATAGTGGCCGGATGCAGTACGTTGTGTGATCGCCGGCCTGGGGGAGGGGTGTAAGGGGGTGTGCCCCTCCCCTTTAAATTTTTTTTTTTGCTTTTTTAAAGAGCCTAGATGCAAAATGGTGCGAGATTGTAGACTTTTTTAATAACCTTGGATGTTTATTGGGGAAAATTTTTTTATCCTTCAGTGGAAATACCTATTCATTGGACATGTTTTTTTTTTGGGTG
>JAIZAY010001680.1:0-13691 GCA_029531755.1 Holothuria leucospilota | reverse complement strand
GGGGTGCCCATTGCACATGGGCTGGTGTTTAATCCATCTTGCAGATCTTCTTTATGAAGAAAACTGATCAAGATGGAGGGGTGCTCGAGGGATGCCAGGCTCCCCAACAAGTCTCCCATTCCCCAGCCTCACCTTTCTGGAAAACTCAAAAGCTTCCATATTCGAGGACCCTCTCATGAAATGGTGGAGAACCATCCTTCGCTCCATAGATGCAGATTTTATATATCCCATCTTTGAGGTCCAATTTTGAACAAACTTGCAAAAATGCGAAGGGTATCGTGTCAAAATTTTGGGGTACTTCCCTCTAACTAGCCCCTCCTTTGTAAATATATATAGAAGACTGGGTTTAGCAAAAGTTAGCACATTTGTCACAAATTGTAGCAAATGTGTTGCATTGCAATAATTAGTACAATAGTCAAGTCCCGTGCGTTCCAAAATACCAAAATTTCATGGTGGTCATCCAGACACTGGGGTGCTATCATAAATGTTAATGCAGGGATGCCAGCATGACATTAAAAATTAACCCAATTTTGCTTTGAATTTTCTAAATTCCTCGATGCTTTCATGGTATTTTTAGTCTGACACATTCATCTATTCTACAACACAACCATGGCCAATCATGCATCCAGTGAATATCAGTACAAGACAAGAAGTCTTGACCTTTTTTTTTTCAGTTTGGGCTGCAAATTCCCATGCTCTGCCATGGCTTGAAAATAGGAAGCGCACTTCCAATTTTCCCAAATTGGCTGAAAATCCTTCATGTCCTGCAATATGAACAGTGCTTCCATAAAATATTTCATGGGATTGCAAATGAGCCCCTGAACCAAACAGGATGAGTAAACCACTGTTACCTTGGCATGGGCCTATAGGCTTCCATTGGCCAGGTAAACTGTGGCACAAGGAATAATATAAATCTTAGAATGGAGGTCCACACCAGACTGTCACCTTGTTTAGAACATATGATAGGATGCTAGGTTTAACAATGTCTTCTTATGCTTTGGGCCTGTGTTAGGCCATATTGCATGGTAGTGTGCTTTTCATACTGGGCACCTTTGGTGATGGATTGGTTGTAGTGTTGGGAGATATACTGAAAATTATCATTATCACGATAGTTTCTTTTTATAGGGATACGATAACAAGAATTCAAAAATGACGATAAGTTCTTGAAAAAATTTGCCTTGTAATGCTTTATTTCTTCTCATTGCTGTCTCCAAAATGTTGTTTGAATTGAAGACATTGTTTTTTAAATTGAACTGATGAAAAATCGATGAAAGTTCATCATTGAATATTCTAACATGCATGAGCATGGAAGCGAACTCCATGGGGAATTGTCTTTAAGAAAACTGTCTTAAATATCGAATTATCGCGACACATTTTGTTCCGTTATCGGGATGGTAAAAAAGTCAATACAGTATCACCCAACACTAATTGGTTGTAGGCTAGCTATAGTAAATGGGTTAAGACCTCTGGACAGTCAGGGCATCTGCTGGGGCCCTAGCACTCCTGTTACTTTATGAAGGCTTAGGCCTATATGACAGTTACAATTTATACTGCCTTGCCTATGAGTAAGACTAGCATTTAACCTTAGGCCTGCATCACTTGGCTGGCCAAGCACTGAACTGTAGGCAGTAGGCTAGGCCTAACATTAGTAGCCTAGGCCTAGGCTAATTTTGTTGCAATCTGGGGAATGGTCTACAGTCATGGAGGGGTGAAGTGTCACACATTGGCCTTGTTACATGATTAACACTCAGCATAGGGCTTACCCTAACTTAAGTTATTCATATAGGCTTAGGTCTATTGTTAAAGGCCTAGGCCTAGCCTATTTGGGGAATTGCAATGGGCCACTTTAAAACACACCTGGTCCCTTGGTGCCTGCATGGTCCAGGGTTAGCCCACTAACTTAGGCCTAGCAATTGGATTGGCCTGCAATCGGCCCTAAAATACTAGGCCTAATAGCCATAGGCTAGGCTATAGTCTAAGGCCTAATCCGAATGACCTGGGCTTGCCTGAGACAGCAGACTTTACAACACAGGGTGGCTTGGCCCTAACTTGGGTTCGGTAGCGGTTCAACGTTAAGGCCAGGGCCTTAGGCTATGCCTAAACGTTTAATTGGCCATGTCTAGCTTAGCCTAACGAATGTTAGGCCTAACTTACACCTGTCTCGCCTCACCACTGTGGAGCGACCGTAAAGTTAAATGCCTAACGGCGTAAAGCCTAAGATCTGGCCTCGACAAGCCGGGTTTATATAGGCCTATGGCACTTACACGGTCGGGCCCTGAAAGATTATCCGTTAGTGCCTGTACGAATGTGTCAAATAAACTGGCCTCGTAAAATTAACCAACTTGTACGTCTGATCACATTCCACGTCCCCCTTCCCCTCCCTGTCTCTATGACACAATATGACATCGATCGCGCGCATGTATGCAATGGCGAGCTAGCAACTGTGCATGTGAAGTGTGATTAGTACACGGCCTTGCTACGTTGCCTACCTTTATGCGCGCCGGTGATACGATCCCTCAGCACCGTCAATTCGTAAATCCTCCCATATTCCTCGAAGATCGGTCGCAAGTCCTTCTCGAGCAAGTTTCTGGGAATTTGCCCAACGAACAGTTTGATGGCATCATGATCTTTCATAGGAATGGGCTGTTGTTGGGCGTTAGGCACACCGTTAGGCTGAGGAGAAAGCTGTCCTTGCTGTGGTGGTGGGGCCTGTTGACCGGGCGCAGGCCCGGGAGGAGGAACCGTTTCTGCCGCTGGAGATGGGGTCAGCTGTGTTGCTGCCATATTAGTCATGCTGGGATGGTGAAGCATGTACACACACTCTAAGACACTTGAAGATATTGAAAATGTGTGGATCTCTCCTTTTTTCAGACTATCTGGTAAACCAGATAACAAGACTGTCGATTGGCCAAGACGATGTCAACTTCACTACTTCGGCGATAAGTATAGCTTGCTCGCCTTGGTATCTGACTTATTGAACGACGAAATCAATTCTTTAAAATGTCTTTTCGTAGTAACACTTCACTTCTCTCTTACAAATCGTCCAGTTTACAACGCAAGTAAACTGATGGCCAATTTAAGGACGGTTGACAAAGAGAGAGTAGAATGTGTGTTTCCTCCGCAGCGAGCTCGGTTGCGACTGACTTGACAGAACGGTGAGATCGACCGTATTTTTCCCGTCATATGTCAATACGTGTTACTTAGGGACGCTCTACGAAAAACCACAACGATGCAATACTAACCCAAACCGCATCTCATACATCAAAGCGTTCATTATGCAAATTTTCTCAAGTATATTATCAATTGAAAGGATTCGGATGCACTAAGAATGTACACACCGAGCAGATGCTTAACATAATGAGTTTTGCTGAGAACCTCCGTACGCGTGCCAGCCACGCGCCGAACAAAGAAACTTAAATTGGCTTCGTTCACTTTGTCTTATAGGGGGTACAAACCGTGCCTCACACATACTCTTGCAGCAAGTTTGTTGCAGATTGAGCGTATTTATACTCATAAATCCCACTAGATACGAAAGAGAAGTAATTGCTGTAAATATAAGATGACATTTTCAAACAAATGACTTTCAGGTTTGTCAATGGTGGCTTAATTTCTCCCTTTGCATATTGGACGAAGCCAAAATTTCAATAAGAAATTTGAAGAACAGTGATTTCGGCACACGTCGCTCCTTAGAAGAGAAGCTGGGTACACAAAACACCAATGATGTGGCCAAAAAGACAAAAGTTTGGTCCATGGTAGAAATTGTATAATTCTCTTAGCACAAATGTTTTTTCTTTCACGTATTTATCGATTTCCCATGGGTCTCGTGGCCGTGTAGGATATTCTCACAGCAGAAGTGTGTTTCATTTAGTCACAGTACAATAGTGAATTGTCAAGCCCTCTCGTAAAGGCTCCACTCAGAAGGGGAGTCGATATATTCAGACGCATACGGTGTTCGTATAAATAAAGTCATTTGAATATTTTTAATTTACTGTGGAGCTGAAAGTCAATTAAGAGGGAACACTTCCCGTGACATAACTGTAAGGTTGCAATATTGTGTTTTATTTTGATGGGACTCGTGCCGACATTTGCTTCAATAAATGTCATTGTGGCCAATTGTGAAATGCATGCTCTGGCCTGACCTTTGTACCTGTACATTCTACTTGTGACGTTGTCCGTACAATCTTTTATTGTAGTGTATTTAGTAAGAGGTTAGCCAAAGAAAACCACAGACAAAGAAGTATAGAAGGATTTTATTCGTTAAATATGTTACATGTTTTATAACGCTGAAAATATGGAGCACACGGCAACCTAGGCATAACTCTCGAAATTATTGGGGGGTGTCATTCACAAATGTAGGAAAAAACGAGAAATTCATTAACAAGTTTGAACTTTATCGGACTAACGGTTTAGGAGGAGTTTGGGACACACTTTTTTGTTCACACACACACGCACAGACGACACTCACACACGTACACCCACACATAGCTTCACATTTCTGATGTTAGGTGAAGTACAATATCTCATCTCCCTATATATTTACATTAATGTCAGTTACAGAGATGAGATAAAAGGAAGCAAGAATATTTAGAATATCACGAGCACTTTATTCAGTGGCCTAACCAGGGAGCTGTAAGGCTCACAGCTCCGACCCTGGCCTAACACTGGCAACTTTGAAAATCACAGTGTTTGGAACGCCAACAAAGTGAAAAGAAGTCAAATAGAGTTCCATACATATCATTACCGTATGAACCAGCGGCCAACTCAGTCCCTCCGGGACAATCACAGTTTCAGGGCTGTTTCCCATTGTACTTGTTTCCAGCTATGGCAAATATTCCTTAGACAACTTCCACCACCAGAAATTTTGGAACTCTCCATGGTGAGACTTTTCCAAATGGAAGTTGTCTGGGGTTGTCCTGGAGCCATGATAACCGTAAAGAAAGTTTTGTGGGTCCACCCGGCCGCCCGGGCTTACAGAGTCGGTCTTCCCGGCTGCCCGGGCTTGCAAAGGCTATAGCTGCTACAATAATCAAGTTGGTAGCAATGTCCAAGTTCAATTTCTACTAAAGTATGTCTCTCTTTTTGCATATAACTGTTAATACTGTCAACGGCAGGCTGTCATGACATGTTCATACTGCCTCTCGAAGTTGGGAAGCCACATGTGAGCCGCTAATCTAGGTATGGGCTTGGATGCGTCATAAAATGACAGGAAACTCGAATTTTACGGGATGAAAAAGTTCCACAAATAGGGGCCAACACCAGACCCGGATCAAAAGTTCCTTGGGCCCTGTAGGCAGTGTGCTTACCCCTGCTTACAAAGGCACAAAAATACCATCTAGGCGTGAGCGTATTATCTCAGGTCACCGGTTTCTTCGTAGGCACAGGGCCCCTTTCAATTACCAAAAGCCTCGTCACCTCGGTCAGGGGATGACGAAGCATAAAGGAAGGAGGGGCAATCAAATCTACATTTGATATATGTAGATCTGGTACAAAAAACATGTATAGGCCTACTCGAATTAACTGTAAACCTGCGGATAGGGTAAAACTGGGTAATGCACTTCCCTTGTTATGTCCGAAAGCATGACTGAGCATTAAACAGGCACGTAGCCATGGGATCACCACCAATAATTTCGACAGTTACGGCCAAGACTGGCAGTAGAGTGTGTTTCTCCAAAGCATGGTTGCCCCCGCCCTAAAATCGTAGCCTCTTACTGCACTGGCATGATTGGGGGTCACTTTGGAAATGGCATCAGTCTGACTACTGCATGTCTGTGCACAGTGAAATTAGGTTCCGTATCACGTGATTGGGGCGGGGAAGTTTGGAGAGTGCAGGTTGCATGGGATCGACCTATCACAAAGGCATGTCACTGAAACCATCTGAAAGTTGAAAATGGGGTCATCGAAATCAAGATCAGAGGGAAAGAGCATCACCTCGAATGTTGTACTCTTTTTACCACTGGCGCTGTACTGATAAAAAGGTACAAAAAGTCTCCAAAATAAATAAAAAGGAAAAGATATAGTACCACCATCTTTCTCTCTCTCTCTCTCTCTCTTGCCCTGATAAGCAGGGTAGAGTCAGATGGCGGAAGAAGGCCTGCCCCAGTCTTAATGGGTGCGAGTACTTATTTAATCCCGGGGGAGACCGGTTGCCCTGGAGTGGTTTAGGCTACTTGATTTTGCTCCGAGCCTTCAAAATTTCAAATATACTTCAATTCAAACCCAACATTGTCAATTTTTCAATGAAAACCCAAATTTCCAAGTTTTCTTCAACAAACACCAAAATTTTCGGGGCTCTTTCCTCGCCGAAAATTTTACGTCTGTCATCATCCTTTCGGAAACTTTCGCTTTTGTCCGGGTGACGACTTACTCCCCACCCCACCCTCGGCACCGTCGAACAAATTCTGGCCTCATCCCTGATCATATGCCCGATGTTTCGTTTAACACCTGAATGAAAGACGCATACCCCTGTTTCAATTGCCGTGACCAGAAGCGTGGTCGGGGACTAGTCACGATGACGGCAAGGGTGGCGTGAGGGGAAAAATCTCAAGAAAGACAGAGAAGGTGAGAAGGGGAAATTAGATCAAACCAAGTTCAAAATGAAGATCTTGACCATACGCGTAGGAAGCTGTTCTCTACTTGGGGGCTGAACGTTGTTTTGGACAGCCGTCCTGGGGGAGGTGTCTAAGGGGAGGGGGATGAATGTTTGACGGCAATGCAATTTGAGGCAACATATTGGGCAAATTTTAAAGAAAATTGCTGCAAAATTGTGACATTTTTCACAGAGGGAACTTGAACAAATAAGTGGTTTCGGCGTCCTTGAATTCAGGGGGTGGAAGCATAAATACTTCCACCCTATCACATTTTTGAATGGGGACTAAAGCCCAGCCCCCCCCCCCCCGTCCCCGCGTTTCCTACGCATATGAAACATAGAAAGAAACATAGTCGAATTAAAGGCGGGGTATGTTAAACCTTCAGACCGTGTCCCGTCGCATAAATGCATTTGCCCCTACTTCTTACACTTACAATTAAGTGACCCACAAACTGAAGCCGTCCCGTTTATGGCCTACTTAAGTGTAAGAAGTAGGGGCAAATGCATTTATGCGACGGGACACGGTCTGAAGGTTTAACATACCCCGCCTTCAATTCGACTATGTTTCTTTCTACGTTTCGTATGCGTAGGAAACGCGGGGACGGGGGGGGGGGGGTTGGGCTTTAGTCCCCATTCAAAAATGTGATAGGGTGGAAGTATTTATGCTTCCACCCCCTGAATTCAAGGACGCCGAAACCGCTTATTTGTTCCCTCTGTGAAAAATGTCACAGTTTTGCAGCAATTTTCTTTAAAATTTGCCCAATATGTTGCCTCAAATTGCATTGCCGTCAAATATTCATCCCCCTCCCCTTAGACACCTCCCCCAGGACGGCTGTCCAAAACAACGTTCAGCCCCAAGTAGAGAACAGCTTCCTACGCGTATGGTCAAGATCTTCATTTTGAACTTGGTTTGATCTAATTTCCCCTTCTCACCTTCTCTGTCTTTCTTGAGATTTCTCCCCTCACGCCACCCTTGCCGTCATCGTGACTAGTCCCCGACCACGCTTCTGGTCACGGCAATTGAAATAGGGGTATGTGTCTTTCATTCAGGTGTTAAACGAAACATCGGGCATATGATCAGGGATGAGGCCAGAATTTGTTCGACGGTGCCGAGGGTGGGGTGGGGAGTAACTCGACACCCGGACAAAAGCGAAAGTTCCCGAAAGGATGACAGACGTAAAAATTTCGGCGAGAAAAGAGCCCCGAAAATTTTGGTGTTTGTTGAAGAAAACTTGGAAATTTTGGGTTTTCATTGAAAAATTGACAATGTTGGGTTTGAATTGAAGTATTGAAAATTTTGAAGGCTCGGAGCAAAATCAAGTAGCCTAAACCACTCCAGGGCAACCGGTCTCCCCCGGGATTAAATAAGTACTCGCACCCATTAGGACTGGGGCGGGCCCTCTTCCGCCATCTGACTCTACCCTGCTTATCAGGGCAAGAGAGAGAGAGAAAGATGGTGGTACTATATCTTTTCCTTTTTATTTATTTTGGAGACTTTTTGTACCTTTTTATCAGTACAGCGCCAGTGGTAAAAAGAGTACAACATTCGAGGTGATGCTCTTTCCCTCTGATCTTGATTTCGATGACCCCATTTTCAACTTTCAGATGGTTTCAGTGACATGCCTTTGTGACAGGTCGATCCCATGCAACCTGCACTCTCCAAACTTCCCCGCCCTTAATTTCACTGTGCGCAGACATGCAGTAGTCAGACTGATGCCATTTCCAAAGTGACCCCCCAATCATGCCAGTGCAGTAAGAGGCTACGATTTTAGGGGGGGGGGGCGTAACCATGCTTTGGAGAAACAGCAATCTACTGCCAGTCTTGGCCGTAACTGTCGAAATTATTGGTGGTGATCCCATGGCTACGTGCCTGTTTAATGCTCAGTCATGCTTTCAGACATAACAGGGGAAGTGCATTGCCCAGTTTTACCCTATCCGCAGGTTTGCAGTTAATTCGAGTATGCATGCTTTCTTGTACCAGATCTATATATCAAGTGTAGATTTGATTGCCCCTCCTTCCTTTATGCTTCGTAATCCCCTGACCGAGGTGACGAGGCTTTTGGTAATTGAAAGGGGTAAATGTACCTATGAAGAAACCGGTGACCTGAGATAATACGCTCACTCCTAAATAGTATTTTTGTGCCTTTGTAAGCAGGGGTAAGCACACTACCTACAGGGTCCAAGGAACTTTTGATCCGGGTCTGGTGTTGGCCCCTATTTGTGGAACATTTGCATCCCGTAAAATTCGAGCTTCCTGTCAGTTTATGACGCATCCAAGCCCATACCTACATTAGCGGGTCAAATGTGGCTTCCCAGTCGAGAGGCAGTATGAACATGTCATGACAGCCTGCCGTTAACAGTTTAATAGTTATTATGCAAAAAAAGAGACATACTGTAGTATAGAAATTGAACTTGGACATTGCTACCAACTTGATTATCGTATAGCAGCTATAGTCTTTGCAAGCCCGGGCAGCCGGGAAGACCGACTCTGCAAGCCCGGGCGGCCGGGTGGACCCACAAAACTTTCTTCACGGTTATCATGGCTCCAGGACAACCCCCCAGACAACTTCCATTCGGACAACTCTGCATGGAGAGTTCCAAAATTTCTGGTGGTGGACGTTGTCTAAGGAGTATTTGCCATAGCTGGAAACAGTACAAGGGGAAATTGCCCTGAAAATGGGATTGTCTCGGAGGGACTGAGTTTTCCGTTGGTTCATACGCTAATGATATGCATAGAACTCTATTTAACTTCTTTTCAAATGAGATAATGGCGTTCCAAACATTGTGATTTCAAAGTTGCCAGTATTAGGCCACTGAAGAAAATGCTCGTGATATTCTTGCTTCCTTTTATCTCATCTTTGTAACTGACATTAATGTTTATATAGGGAGATGAGATATTGTACTTCACCTAACATCAGAAATGTAAAGCTGTGTGTGGGTGCACGTGTGTGAGTGTCGTGTGTGAGTGTGTGTGAACAAAAAATTGTGTCCCAAACTCCTCCTAAACCGTAAGTCCGATAAAGTTCAAACTTGTTAATGAATTTCTCGTTTTTTCCTACATTTGTGAATGACACCCCCAATAATTTCGAGAGTTATGCCTAGGTTGCCGTGTACTCCATATTTTCAGCGTTATAAAACATGTAACATATTTAACGAATAAAATCCTTCTATACTTCTTCTTTGTCTGTGGTTTTCTTTGGCTAACCTCTTACTAAATACACTACAATAAAAGATTGTACGGACAACGTCACAATTAGTAGAATGTACAGGTACAAAGGTCAGGCCAGAGCATGCATTTCACAATTGGCCACAATGACATTTATTGAAGCAAATGTCGGCACGAGTCCCATCAAAATAAAACACAATATTGCAACCTTCCAGTTATGTCACGGGAAGTGTTCCCTCTTAATTGACTTTCAGCTCCACAGTAAATTAAAAATATTCAAATGACTTTATTTACACGAACACCGTATGCGTCTGAATATATCGACTCCCCTTCTGAGTGGAGCCTTTACGAGAGGGCTTGACAATTCACTATTGTACTGTGACTAAATGAAACACACTTCTGCTGTGAGAATATCCTACACGGCCACGAGACCCATGGGAAATCGATAAATACGTGAAAGAAAAAACATTTGTGCTAAGAGAATTATACAATTTCTACCATGGACCAAACTTTTGTCTTTTTGGCCACATCATTGGTGTTTTGTGTACCCAGCTTCTCTTCTAAGGAGCGACGTGTGCCGAAATCACTGTTCTTCAAATTTCTTATTGAAATTTTGGCTTCGTCCAATATGCAAAGGGAGAAATTAAGCCACCATTGACAAACCTGAAAGTCGTTTGTTTGAAAATGTCCTCTTATATTTAGGCCCTACGGCATTTACTTCTCTTTCATACCAATAGGATTTATGAGTATAAGTACGCTCAATCTGCAACAAACTTGCTGCAAGAGTATGTGTGAGGCACGGATTGTACCCCCTATAAGACAAAGTGAACGAAGCCAATTTAAGTTTCTTTGTTCGGCGCGTGGCTGGCACGCGTACGGAGGTTCTCAGCAAAACTCATTATGTTAAGCATCTGCTCGGTGTGTACATTCTTAGTGCATCCGAATCCTTTCAATTAATAATATACTTGAGAAAATTTGCATAATGAACGCTTTGATGTATGAGATGCGGTTTGGGTTAGTATTGCATCGTTGTGGTTTTTCGTAGAGCGTCCCTAAGTAACACGTATTGACATATGACGGGAAAAATACGGTCGATCTCACCGTTCTGTCAAGTCAGTCGCAACCGAGCTCGCTGCGGAGGAAACACACATTCTACTCTCTCTTTGTCAACCGTCCTTAAATTGGCCATCAGTTTACTTGCGTTGTAAACTGGACGATTTGTAAGAGAGAAGTGAAGTGTTACTACGAAAAGACATTTTAAAGAATTGATTTCGTCGTTCAATAAGTCAGATACCAAGGCGAGCAAGCTATACTTATCGCCGAAGTAGTGAAGTTGACATCGTCTTGGCCAATCGACAGTCTTGTTATCTGGTTTACCAGATAGTCTGAAAAAAGGAGAGATCCACACATTTTCAATATCTTCAAGTGTCTTAGAGTGTGTGTACATGCTTCACCATCCCAGCATGACTAATATGGCAGCAACACAGCTGACCCCATCTCCAGCGGCAGAAACGGTTCCTCCTCCCGGGCCTGCGCCCGGTCAACAGGCCCCACCACCACAGCAAGGACAGCTTTCTCCTCAGCCTAACGGTGTGCCTAACGCCCAACAACAGCCCATTCCTATGAAAGATCATGATGCCATCAAACTGTTCGTTGGGCAGATTCCCAGAAACTTGCTCGAGAAGGACTTGCGACCGATCTTCGAGGAATATGGGAGGATTTACGAATTGACGGTGCTGAGGGATCGTATCACCGGCGCGCATAAAGGTAGGCAACGTAGGAAGGCCGTTGACTAATCACAGTTGCTAGCTCGCGATTGCATATGCGCGCGATCGATGTCATATTGTGTCATAGACAGGGAGGGGAATGGGGACGTGGAATGTGATCAGACGTACAAGTTGGTTAATTTTACGAGGCCAGTTTATTTGACACATTCGTACAGGCACTAACGGATAATCCTTTCAAGGCCCGACCGTGTAAGTGCCATATATTAACCCGGCTTGTCGTAGGCGTTAGGCATTTAACTTTACGGTCGCTCCACAGTGGTGAGGCGAGACAGGTGTAAGTTAGGCCTAACGTTAACGTTAGGCTAAGCTAGCCATTGGCCAATTAAACGTTTAGGTATAGCCTAGGGCCCTGGCCTTAACGTTGAACCGCTACCGAACCAAAGATAGGGCCAAGCCACCCTGTGTCGTAAGTCTGCTGTCTCAGGCAAGCCCAGGTCATTCGGATTAGGCCTTAGACTATATAGCCTAGCCTATGGCTATTACGGGGCCAATTGCAGGCAATCCTATTGCTAGGCCTAGTAGGCTAACCCTGGTACCTGGACCATGCAGACACCAAGGGACCAGGTGTGTTTTAAAGTGGCCCAAATAGGCTAGGCCTAGGCCTTTAACAATAGACCTAGGCCTATGAATAACTTAAGTTAGGGCCAGCCCTGTAACGAGTGTTTATCATGTAACAAGGCCAATGTGTGACACTTCACCCCTCCATGACTATAGACCATGCCCCAAACTGCAACAAAATTAGCCTACTAATGTTAGGCCTAGCCTACAGTTCAGTGCTTGGCCAGCCAAGTGATGCAGGCCTAAGGTTATGCTAGTCTTACTAGGCAAGGCCTAGTATAAATTGTAACTGTCATAGGCCTAAGCCTTCATAAAGTAACAGTCCTGAGTGCTAAGGCCCTGACTCTCCAGAGGTCTTAACCCATTTACTAAAGCTAGCCTACAACCAATAAATGTTGGGTGATATTGACTTTTTTACCATCCCAATAATAGAACAAAATGTATTGCGATAATTCGATATATAAGATAATTTTCTTAAAGACAATTCCCCATGGAGTTCGCTTTCATGCTCATGCATGTCAGAATATTCAATGATGAACTTTCATCGATTTTTCATCAGTTCAATTTAAAATACAATGTCTTCAATTCAAACAACATTTTGGAGACAGTAATGAGAAGAAATAAAGCATTACAAGGCAAATTTTTTCATTTTTTTTTCCAAGAACTTATCATCATTTTTGAATTCTTGTTATCGTATCCCGATAGAAAGAAACTTTCCTGATAACGATAATTTTCAATATATCTCCCAACACTACAACCAATCCATCACCAAAGGTGCCCAGTAAAAAGGGCGCTACCATGCAATATGGCCTAACACAGGCCAAAAGCATAAGAAGACATTGTTAAACCTAGCATCCTATCATATGTCCTAAACCAGGTGACAGTCTGGTGTGAACCTCCATTCTAAGATTTATATTATTCCTTGTTCCACAGTTTACCTGGCTAATGGAAGCCTATAGGCCCATGCCAAGGTAACAGTGGTGTACTCATCCTGTTTGGTTCAGGGGCTCATTTGCAATCCCATGAAATATTTTATGAAAGCACTGTTCATATTGCAGGACATGAAGGATTTCCAGCCAATTTGGTAAAATTGGAAGTGTGCTTCCCATTTTCAAGCCATGGCAGAGCATGGGAATTTGCAGCCCCAACTGAAAAAAAAAGGTCAAGACTTCTTGTCTTGTACCAGGGAGCTGTCAATGGCAGCTCCCTGCTTGTACTGATATTCACTGGATGCATGATTGGCCATGGTTGTGTTGTAGATGAATGTGTCATACTAAAAATACCATGAAAGCATCGAGGAATTTAGAAAATTCAAAGCAAAATTGGGTTAATTTTTAATGTCATGCTGGCATTCCTGTGTTAACAGTTATAATGGCACTCCAGTGTCTGGCTGACCACCATGAAATTTTGGTATTTTGGAACGCACAGGACTTGATCATTGTACTAATTATTGCAATGCAACACATTTGCTACAATTTGTGACAAATGTGCTAACTTTTGCTAAACCCAGTCTTCTATATATTTACAAAGGAGGGGCAAGTTAGAGGGAAGTACCCCAAAATTTTGACACAATACCCTTTGCATTTTTGCAAGT